>CAJNIZ010007091.1:71047-99145 GCA_905231905.1 Symbiodinium pilosum
GTGGTGGTGGTGGTGGTGCTGGTAGCAGTAGCAGTAACACTGGACAGAGATGTGGGCGTGCTGCCCCCTTGTGGCGCGTTGCCTCCAACTGCTTCTTTCCCGCTTCGATCTCCTCGGTTTTGGCCTTGACCAGTCCTTCATGCGCCTCACAGACAGTGATCAGTACATAACACTCCTGTGCGCGGACGAAGTCTTGCACCGCCCCAGTCATGGTAATTAGTAGTTGGGGAATGCTAAGCGAGTCCAGCCTTCTCGTTCTCCTTCTCTTGAGATTGGAGATCAGCGAGCTCGGTCTGGAAGTTGCCCTGGCTTTGACTAAATCCCTTTGCTTCTCCTACGTTTGCTGCAGCTCCTTCAGGCCCGAGAGGACTCCAGCAACGCCACCGGTGGTGTCAGGGGATGTTTTCTGCAAGAAGGCGGTCCTGGAAAAGAAACATTGCCAACAAACTGCAAAAAACAAACAGTTGCGTTTCATGCTTCGTTCCCTTCGGCCTGGTCTGCAGGGGATTCTTCAAGAAGTCATCCATCTGCCAAAATCTTTTCTGCGACATGTTCATAGCTCCAGTGGCAGGAGTCACTGCATCTTGCACCTTTTCGCGCTGCGTCTTGGTGAGGAGCTTTCCGTGCTTGGAAACCACTGCACGCAGCTGAGAGAGGGCACTGAGGAGGCGTGCCTGGACAAATGAGAACAGCAACCATTGCAAAGAACCCTCTATCTTCAAAAAACAGGTGCCGTGGGCTCCAGGCAAACAGAACCAAGCGCCCATTACTGAACGTCTGGGCTGCTTTGCGGATAGCTTGCCGCAAAGCAGGTTTTGAGCTGGGAGGCAAAATGGTGTTCAACTTGCACTGCTACAGACATGTCGTGCAAAGGTCGGCTTACCTGGCCTGGGGCATCTGCAGGAAGGAAGACGTTTCAGAGCCTCAGGCAGTGCAATTGAACAGCATCAGTCAAAAAGCGCATTTGTTGGGCAAAATCACTTCAACCCCTGATGACCAGCACGTGCTGGCACTGTCGCCTCCCACAAGCACTCCATCATATCAACCTTTCTTCCTACTTCCCCACAGCAACCAAACCTTTTGCAAAGTGAGGGCCAGACCGTTGATTACATCCAACGCTCTGTCAACCGACGATGCAGATTGTGTCAAGTCCTTTTAAACTAGCACACAAACACCACCTACACACAGCTTGATCATGGCCAGTCGCCAAAGGCACATACAGCGCATGAATCAAGACCATGACGGAAGCAAGCTCTCCTTCTCGTCATCGTGAAACTCTGCAAGCTGCTGCTTGCGCAAGGTGACAGCGGTGTCAAGCGCAGCTTCGTTCTTGACAACCTCATCCTGAACGAAGACAGTCACCGGATTGATTTCTTGATGTTGTCCCTCATGAGTACGTCTATTGGCTGAACTGGCGGCCAACAACCATCGCCCACCCCCGCCCGCCAATGGGAGACCGCAACACAGCCTTCCTGCTGTCCTTCTGCACGCGAAGAAATATTCAATATGTATTGGGAAGCACATGTGCATGCTGAGTGCAGCTTGTGCGGCTGATCAAAGCTTTTTGGGGGTTTTGGGGTCCAAAGGAATGGGGCCTAGAGGGGTCCAAAAGCTTTGGGTGTTGGCAAACCGGCCATGGCTTTGAGCCGTTGGGATTTAGTTTAATGCCTCTCGGGTGTCTTGTGGTTCAAGGCTGGAGGTGGTGGCGGTGTGGTAGGGTCGTGTACGCAAGCTTAAGGTATTCACAGGTTCGGGTTCAAGAGAAGTCTAAGGTCAGTTTGCCGTCACCTTGTCAACAACCTTGATGGGTTCGAGCACCACGGGGTCATTTCTCGGGCAGTCAGTGTACGGGCTTACTATTCACTATTTTGTTCCTTGGGACTGCTCAGGCCTGAATTCTTGGCCAGGGTGTGTTTGGGCGTTTCGTTTTTCAGGAACTTAGAGTTGAGGAAAGCTTGAGAGTCCAAGAGTGGACAAGTCTGACAGTAAAAGTGAGGAAGTCTATGCGTAAAAGTTAGTAGGGAGTGACCCTGGGTTAAACATTATTTTTCCCCCACCTCTCAACCTTAGCTGGCCTAGGATGTTTCAAGGATGGTTGATGTCTGGTGCACAGTTGACCTTTCCTAAGAATGTACACGCCATGACGTGCCACTCGCCACTGGCAAAGAGAGTCCATGCATCTGAGGCTTTGAGTCCAGAGCTTTTGGAGTTCAAGTAAACGTTCAGGGATCAGGCTCTCTTGGTAGGAGCTGTGGCTTTAGGTGTATTTGGGTTCAGGGATTTTGTAATGTAAAGGAATTTAAACAATGAGGTCTAGAGAGGTCGTTGTTCTCTTCATTTATAGCCTTTGGTTGTCCGCAAGTGATCTCTCCTCAGAGGTGGCAATCTCGGACGTCAGGCGAGAGCTGGTGGCCGCCAGCTCCTCGGTGCGTGCCTCCAGACCCTGGCAGCCACAATTCTTCGTGCACTTTGAAGATCTGGAACTGTTTCACTCCCTGCCTTGATGCGGGCCTCCGCCTCTTCAATGCTCTTAGCCTTCTCGTCGCCATTGCTTTTGCACCAGCATTGCATCTTCTCGTATGTATCCTCACTTTAGAACAGAGGACAATGATAAAAGACGGTTGTCTGATAGCAAAGGTCCTCATCCTCTTTGGCTTCTTCTTCGAGAGAACTTTGCATGTCCTGACATCGTCGCACCGCAAACCGGCAGTTGTAGTATTGAAGCATGCGCCTGCCTTCAGAAGGTTGACGACCTTTGTGGTTGGCCTTCCACAGACCGTACGCAATTGGACAGCCCACCCACACTTCTTCCAATAGAAAAGTAGGTACTGGCAGCTAGAACCTAGAGAATGCCGAAGCATCTCTCACGTGTCACAGTCCTACCGAAATCCACACGTAATGGTTCTGCCCGACCTTAAAGGGCCCAACCCTGTTTTCCTGACGAGTCACAGCACCATCCCCTCTGCAAAAACAAGTCCAAGGTCCCTTCCATGCATGACGCAGGAACTTTGACAGTGAGGTGCATGAACACAGCGGCATCCAATATCACGCATGGAGCTGACAGGGCCTTCAATCATCAGCCCTGGAGGGGCTGCGCACACCGCGACACACCAGTCCAGCTTTTGTGGTCATGTGTTCCGGGCTTTTGGATGTTTTGACTTTTCCACATCTGCGAAGCTCTCCCGATACTACTTCTGTAGCCGGGATGCATGACCCCAAAAAAGGTACAGCAGAATGTGCGGATAGTCCATCAACAGTTGGTGACGTTTTTCTGCTTGAACTCACTACACGAGGATAACCCGCATGAAGACAACAGGCAGGGATCAGCATGAACTGCAGGCCTCCTCTGGCTTTCCTCAGGTTGGCATCACATGCATATTACATGTGTCCTGTCACCGTGTATGAGGCAACCGCAACCAGACCATTGCCAACAGCCACGCCGAGAATGGAAATGATGAGCACCTGAAGACAGGAACGCAATGACTTTCCATTCCTTTCTGTCGTGCGAAAAGGAACCATCTTCCAACGCCTGGCGTAGCACGACCATCGGTGCAGCTACAATTCTTCCAAGTCGGAAGACGGATCTACTGTTCTCTAGGCAAGCAGATGCCATGTTGCAAGACAGAAGCACATGCAGCAGTTGAAGACAAGACAAACCACAGGCGTTACGCTCGTGCAAGGATTCCGCAGTACCTGTAGGCGTACACGCTGTCGGGTAGCAGAAACATTAGTAGCAGCAGCGGCAGCAGCAGCAGCGAAAGGGCCCTGAGACCCGGCATACCATGGAAACAGTGCCCAGTAGACAATGGAATCACAAGAACCACGGGATAAAAAATCAGGGAGCACGGGCTCACAGGAGCCTTAAATGCGGAGAAGAAAAACCTGAACCCAGGCAACGGGCTGCTACGCAATGCAAAGTAGTGAGATCAATCGCTGCATGGTGTCTGCTGCTGCCGTGCTTTCTGGGAAGCCTCCCCAATCTTTCTCCTCAGGCTAGCCTTTTGGCCATCCACTGCTTCCAGTAGCAATATGGAGCATGCGTCAGCCATGTAGGTCCAAAATGTTGCAGCCTGCAGACATAACAACTGTACATTCCAAGTACTACCGTTGGGGTGGTGCGGTGGCTTGTAAAAAGCTTGGATTTTTCGTACCAGGGATACCCTGAAGTTGGGCACTGCAGCAAGAGATTGGAGCATCTCAGGGAACCTATAGAATATTTTTGGAAGGGGAACCGCGGAGATACTCCGCTGTTGGGCACTGCAGGGCTACTCTGCGAAGATTCTGTGGTTCTGGCACTGCACGGAGACCCTGCAGTTGCGCAGGCACGGTTGGATACTCTGCAGTTGGGCACTATCCCGGTGCCAAACTCACTTTTGCACGGGCCCCCGCCACTTTACATTTACAGGCCCCCAATAAATGTAAAATCAAGGTCGCTGACCCCCCGATGAGTAGCCTGTTAAATTTTGAGCTGGATGTCTCAAGCTGGCCTGAGTGATCCTAGGCTTCCCCGTCTCTTCACTCCCATTCTTTCTCTCATCTCCCTCTGCTGACACTTTGCGTGCACGCTGCTTGCACTCACAAGCACTCACAATTTGCTGGAAACAAGGAGCAAGCAAAAAGATCACGAACAGCAGATGATTTCTTCCATTGTTGCATATCAAGTCTAAAAATCCTCCAGCAGCGCCAAAAAATGTAAAATCGAGGGGCCTGGCTGACTAATTCCCACATCTCCGGGCCCGAAATTGATCTTCGAGAAATGATGTACGGGCCCTGCCAATTTACATTATTGTGCGTGGTGCTTGGGCACTGCATGGAGGGCGAGGAGAACATGAAATCATTGAGATCTAATAACCCCACTGTGAGGGATATTCGCCCTCCCCTTAGGAGCTGCAGGTGTGTGTGTTTTTTCTTTCATGCGTCGGTGGGCGATCGCCTCCTGCCCAAAGACCCGAATTGGGTCACGTTAAGCAATTCAGATCTCGGTCTCGTCGTATAACAGTAACACCGCTTGATCTCTGTGGAAGAGTTGGACCAACTTACCGTATCGAGCTGCACGCAGGAATTGCAGCGTCGGCTATAGTGTGCTATGGTTGCGACACTTTCTCTAGCTTTAGATCACAATCACAGTCACGACCAACACATGCTACTGCCGCTGACCCCACCACCCCGTCCTGAAGCGACAATCGCACTGTTTCCCCACAGCCTATGGCTAAGAGCCTGCAGTTTGACTTGAATCTGAATCCGTCTGTAGTCGCATGCACGTGCTTTGTTTTTGCAGCCTTCACTGTCAACCAGTGATCGAAAATTTCAAATGCGGGCGCCGCTGTTGGCAAGGCGGAATGCTCAAGAAGCATCCCTGTACAGGTAAGGCTATTGCCAGCAACAAGACTTCAGTCAATCCTTCCACAAATCAAAACTCGTTTCCAAGGATAGACTTTACCTGCCCTAGCGAAAGCAGCAACAACGCCCGAGTCAGCCTATACATGGAATTTCCAAGCCGAAAATCATCTCTTGCGAATTCGTCTTGAATTTTCATAAGGGCATATCACACCCAACACACTGTCGCTGACAGGGTTCCAGGCATGACCTCCCTGCAAACGCAAGGCTTCAGCGGAACTGTTGCATTACGCAGCCTCTATTGGCTTGGCGTCCAGGACACATCTAAGCTGCTCACGCGAACCCCTGCCCTGCCCTAAAGGTCTTCCTGCAATGATTGTCAGCTGTCTCATTCAAAGGGCATGGTGCTTACGCTATCACCAGCCTGTGAGACTAGAAGGTTGCCGAACGTCTAGAGACTCCTGCTCAGACCTGCACCTCCAGCGCAGTTCGAAAGAGTCACAGACGATGTTTTTCTGGTACTGGATCTTGTGGTAAAAAAGCAGCGGCCGCCAACTCACGCTGACCCAAACAGACTGCGCGGTGCCCAAACCCGAACGATGGATGGGCGGGAAAATGGAAGCAAGCATCTGCTGCTTGTGCGCATGGATTTGGTTATCGTTTATCAAATGTACAGGCTGGATGAAACTTGTCCCTCAGCTTCTCAACACCAAGGGCTTTTCCGCTTGGCAGAGCATCAGTGTACAAAAAGCCATGAAGCCACGCAATGCTGCCACCGATGGCACTGACGTGACCACAGGCTTCCAATGCAAATTGTAAAACTTGAACTGCTACGACTTGGCTATCTGACCTGAGCCTTCACAGAGGCCAGACTCACGCAGTGATTGATATCGATGCGCGGGCTGCAATGCAACAAACTGCATAATTATGACATCATACAGCCTATAAGCCTGAAACTGACCCGCAATCAAATCAAAGCACTGACCACAACCTTGTCCGTCATTCTATGAATAATGGACAGTTCAAGAGTCTGTGCGGCGGTGGAAATCGACGAGAGCGTACACATCAAAAGAGGCCGAACCTCGCGAGATGAAAAGCTGACGTGTGTTTCAGAAGCACTGCAGAAAGCAAAACATGTAGGAGCAAAGCATGCGCGAGGGCTTCGCTGCCGGAAGCTTCTCCAAGCGTTCAACACAATCTTGTGCAGAAGGCCTAGGTCTCAGAAAATCCATGCAAGCCTTTTGGATAAACCGAATCCTCGCCTGTCTTCCGCTTTCACAGCCCATGCCTTGACTGTGCTATTGCAACACCCTCTGAGACATGGACAGAACAAACCGCTCATTTTTACTCAACAGCCCTTGGGCTAAAGCACAGAGACGCGGCATGCGCTCGATACTTTCAGCTTGCATAACAACGAGGACTCATAGAGTAACATAGAACACTACGCCAGCAGTCCACTGCACAAACGCTCTTGCTGAAAGATGGGATGTTTTCTTCAAACCTCATGCTTCAGAATGCGTCGCCGCCTGTCTTCCATAATGCCAATCATGATCCCTCTTCTGTGAGCTGAGGGTCATCTTGCATGAGGCTGCGCAGCCTCAGCAAATTCAGCTAAGCTTCTCACTTTTGCTTGAACATGTATGTGTTTGATACTCAGGGCCCTGCTCTGGCGGGCCGCATGACGAGCAAAGGGTTGGTCTGGGCTCCTGTCCCTTCAGGTAGGCCTAACTTCGCCACAGGTCAAAAGAACAGGGTGCTCAGAGCCGCAGTCTAACACGAACTGAGACAGCTGCCCGCAGTACCTTTTCAGGGTCGTCGCCACCTCAAGAAACTTTGCCAGAGCAAGTCACCATAATTTCAAACTAATCTCTCACTTCAGCACAACATGTGATACGAGGCTTGCGCTCGGAGTGGGGGACGAAAACTCAGGAAGAGGGCCCGGCAGGACCCAAGAGGCAGGGGCGGAAGTGTGTAATCATGAGCATGACCATCCTGAGCATCAACCGGGGCCCACTTCTTCATCGCCTCGCCCTCCCCCATACACCCCCCCCGAAACCGACCGAATATGCTCTGACCATGACCCTCAAAACGACCGCAAAACAGACCCAGCTGACCACGGTCGGGTGCGGTCTACTCCTAGCTCCAGACTTGGCACAATTTTGGGGTTCCCCCCGAGCCTCTTTGGACCGATCAGCAAAGCGGAGCCCTAACCGCACCTACCATTTTCAAAGTGTTTAGAGAAAATTCCTCATAAATCCACCCAGGTCAAATCCTCGGCATGCTCTTCTGCCAGGGGCCAGGGGGGTGGGGGGGAATTTCAAACATGCCAGGACTACTCATCGCATGTCGCTCACATTGCTGCAAGAGATCATACCCTGCAATCTCCGTGTTTCCGCCAGTGCCACGCAGAAAGCTGTGAATCCAGCCCTTGTCGACTACCTGTTCCACGCTGGCACCAGGAGGGGAATTTCCAGTCTCTCAAGCTCAAAACGGGCAAGTTCTTGCAGTCGAAGTAAGCTTGACAAGCAAAAAAAGGCAGCAAACTAATTTGGCAGCCTCGCAAATGCTTTCATGCGCAGTGAAAGTGGTAGGTGCGCGTTGGGCCCGCCAGGCCCTAAACGAAAACATCCTAAGAAATGGAGCGCACCCGAAACGGAGCTCTCATCGCAATTGGCCGCGGATTGATTGACATGAGGTTGGACAAGTACATGCCCGTCCACAACTACAGTAATTCAAGGCAAAGCCAAAGCCTCATACCGTAAAACAATCCCGAATATTACATCTCACTCCCACAGTCTTGTCATTATGTATTTGATTGCTTGTTTTCTTGTCTAGGCTTTTGTGTCCTGCACGTTCGGGCTGATTGATTTGTGCGATTCGCTTAGTGGCTTGCATGCATTGATCAGGGAAGTCCATTTCGACGGTTCAAAAGTAACTTCTAAAAACAAGCCAAACCAACAAAAAGTGCTTTCCAGCGTCCCCACCGTCCACGCTGCTGTCCAATGGACCATGCTTGCCAGGCAGGCGTCTTGAGCCTGCCCCACCTTTGCCGCACCCAAGGCACTCCTGACGCAATCTAATCATGGTTCGCACCCCTTACACGAGACATCCCGATATCTGAAACAGCGCAAGATGGGAAGACAGGAATGAGCTTCAAAAGTTGAAAAGCGATGAGAATGAAAAACGACGAAGAGAAACTGGCAACAAAGGCATCCAGATTTGCAGACTAAGTTAAATGTGTATACATACCGTATGTACACCTACATCTAGCCAGCCCAACCCCCAAGAGCCACATTCCATTGCATGAAAGTTCTCGGACTTGCCGTGCAGCAATGTTAGGGCTGCTTTCATTTTGTGAAGGGACAGGCATGTTTTTTGTGCTCAAAATGCGAGGGACCGCCAGATTTGGTTCGGGAATCGCCCGAAGCTTTTGAAGCAAGTGAAGCTAGTAGCTTCGGAGCTTCGCGCTTCGCCCCCTAAAAATGAAGCGAGTGGCTTCGCCCGGGGATCTGAAGCAAGTGTAGCTCCGGAGCTTCGCGCTTCGCCCCCTAACAATGAAGCAAGTCGCTTTGGAGCTTCGCGCTTCAAAACCGAAGCTTTTCTGAACCACCACTGACGCACAATCCAAAATGTTTGTTCTCAAAACCGGGATCTGGGTGTGGCTGGTTGCATTTATCCATATCTGCCAAGGCGCAGAAATCGAAAAAGGGCATCTTGCCTGAAAAGAAGTCAGAGAGCTGGGTGAGATCAGCAAAATGAGCACATGCAACACGCCCGTCCTGAAGCTATGTAGTACATGATGAGAGCAAAAGCATAGATGTCTATTCTGTCCTCAGCATGCGAGAATTCATTCCCAAACAGCTTGCCACTTCATGGAGCACGCAACGAAAATCGGCAAAACAAAACCATGCACCACGAGGCCGTGTATTGCTCGTATCGTACAACTTCAGGAGCCATGTACCGATACGTGCCCACGCCTGAGAAAGGAACGAAGACGCTTCGCGCACTTGGGCCCGACCCTTTGAGAACCCCACCACCAGACATGAGTGGCGCAGGTGACGCATCCGTCCTGCCCATATCAGTTCTACTCACGAGCCCAACCATGCATCCAAAAACTGCAAACCAAGTAGCCCAGACCGATCCAAGAGCTTCGGACGCATGATTTTGCTCAAGCCAAAGTCCGTCACCTGCATCGACAAGCAGTGATGCTGCTCAGTTGACTGTCAGGTCATCAGCTGAAATTGCCTTCAAATCTAATCCTTTTGTCAGCAGCAGATTCAAGGGTTTCAAATCTCGGTGGATGATAGGTCCTGAGACAATGTAGCACTTGACCAACATGTGACTGCGATTGCGAGAAACTGAGGTGCAGTCTGGCACAGCCATGCAAGAACGCCAACGCCCGGGCGGTCGAAAGGAACCAAGACAGCGAAACCTTGGGGTCACAGGTGTGCAGTGCAGTTTTCAGCGCCCAGGCATGACCACAACGCAAGCCGAAATCAGGGTTTGCACATGGTATGGTGGCTTGAACTCCTTGGTGTTTGTCTTGACTCTATTGGATCGCATATACGTCTCCACATCTCCACCCTGACCATGGTGCGATGCACAGCTGGAAGCAGGAACACAAACGAAATAACAAGACGAGTATGTCTCTGCCGGCCTCCATGTACTCTGTGAGGAAGAAGCAAGTCTCAGTGTCCAGGCTGGCACCAAGGAAAAGGACCAAGTCAGGATGCCGCAGAGTGGACAGAGTCCTGAACAAAGCAGCTCAAGCTCAAGTAGTGAGTGTCAAGGCTGCCTCAAGCAGTTCACCTTGAAAAACCTCTTGTTGCGGCGAAACCTTTGAAACCCCACGCTGCAGCGATTGCCGTTCAACTCCGGAGCCTGATCTCATGCAGAAGTTCGTCCCGCGCAATCTGGACCTCACAGGTGAACCTACTAAACCTGCACCACCTGCACTGATCGTGTCTCCCTTTGCAACTCGGCAGCAGTAGACTCGCTTTCTTGATGTTGGCGCCGTGTGTTAAGGCCAGAAGCCCTTGCGCAGAAGTCCACTGGAAAACATTCACCACTACTATGGTCCTGCCTGACATCCTTTACAGTCTTTGCCACAACCTGTCATTCCAAGCACATCTTCAAATGGCAGCAATGGCAGGCGATCTGAGGCCATCGAACCTTCAGTCCACGCCATGTGGCCAGGTAGACGGCACTCTTGATGGTTGTGGACAAGCACTTCCCAAACTGTACCTTGCCAGGCATATTAATATTCCAATTTCAGTCAGGCAAGTTCGTATCGACACCAGGATGATCTTGGTTGAGCGGAAGGCAGTTGCACAATCAAGGTCCCACCTCTGAGGCGATGATCGACCAATGTTCCGATGCAGCCATCGTCTTCAATGCCTGGACGGCACAGGATAAGAATTTGATGATGCTGCGCTGGCAGATGCGATCTGCTGGGCCTCAAAGTCCGTGTTTTTCTGGCCAGCCGCTTCATCAAGAATGTTTGCACCTGCCTCTGCCAGCGCCTTCATGACCTTTGTCGGAGACAGCTCTCTAAAGCGGCTTCGCAGCACCAGTGAGCGCTACTTTCTCAATCACGCTCTAGTCCGAGATTGTCCAAGACACTGCAGGGTCATTGTGCTGAAATGCCTTCAAGCAGGTGCACCAGCAGGCATAAAGCAAGCCAGCATCAGCTGGAACCTCATCCACTGGAGTCTTGCCAAACGAGTCATGAGCTGTCGGGCTTGCCTGCAAAGTCTGCGCATGGAACGCACCAGAAATCTGAGTTCCCAAATGCGATGCCAGGTAGGGATGCCAGATGTGAGGCAAACCATTGCAAGGTCCAACCTTCGCTCGCAGGAGAATCCTGACCACCTGACAAGGCATGCGGGTTGGGAACAAGGATTGCAATGGAGCTGCGCAACACCTCGGCATGCCCGCGGGCTGCAGCAATGTGAAGAGCTGTGCGGCCATCGTAGTCAGCTGCGGTGGGATCCGCTCTGCTTTGCAACAGTTTCCTGCAAATCCATAAGTTTAGTGTTGTTGCAGCCTTCACTCTCGGCTGCAAACCAAGGGACTCAATCTGCGGCACCCACGCCGTTGCAGCCTGAAGTGAGTCTCCAAAAAGTGCCAAGAGCTCTAGGACAGCTGAGTGCCCGGCAGCAGCGCAAAGCATAGCTGCACTCTCCATTCCCGACCTTGGAAAGCTGTTCTTTTCTGAAGGCCGACATGGTTGCCTGGCTCCGCAGGAAATCCAGGTCCATGACGTTTGTCGTTCAAACCTATCCGAACTGATGGCTGCCTCTTGTGAAGGCCTAGATCTGGATTTGAGCATCCCTGCCACCTCCAAGAGACCAGCTTGCAGCGGTGTTTACAACATGCTCATACCTGTACATGTTGTGGACATCCTTGCCTGTCGGTGGCCAGCTCGGATCGCCTCATCCCATGGGCTGTGGCCCCATCCTCCATGCACAGAGGATGGGTAAAGTCCAGAGTCCCTCAGAGAGGCCCGCGCGATCCAAAACTGCCGCATCCTGAGCACGGGGCAGGCTGGGCGGTAGCCACATCTTGCGCAGAAGAGTACAAAAAACATCTGAAGCCCCAACAGCGCCATGCGACAGCAGAAATGCCACCACCTTCGGCATCAGGGATACATTCCTATTGACGTAAGATCTCTTCTCGCTATCATCGGCGGCATCTGGACAGCCCAAAGACAGTGCGGCGTTGGCCTCCTCTCGACCTTCAGCGGCAGCAATATGGATCGCTGTTCGGCGGTCGTAATCGCCTGAGGGCAGCGACTCGCGTGGCAAGCACGAATTGCAGGCATAAAATGCTGAAGCGCCCGCCTGCATTCACTTCATAGCCGCCTTCTATAAGGCGTTTCAACTCTTCAAGATCGCCTGACAGTGGATGCTTGGAGCTCATTCTCTCATCTACCTTCTTCAACTGGCCTTCAAGTGCTGCGTTGCAGAGCTCCCCAGCCATGTGCAACCTGGCCCTGGCCTGCCCAGTTCTTGACTCACATGAACATCTCAATGTGGCACCATGCCTTGCTATCCTTCGGCGACCTTCCTCGACAAGCGTGTGAAGTCGTGTGAAGCTGGCAAAGACAGCAAATAGCATCCCTGGCCCACGCAAATCTTGGCGTCTGGCCTGGAGAATTATCTGCCTCAACTCCCACACAATGACAAAAAACTCTGAAAGAATCGACTGCGTATGATCAGTTGCGGACAAGAGCGGAAGCCAGGTTGAAAGTTGGGGTGGCTTCCTGGATGGCGATGCACTTTCCCAAGCAGGTCAGGATAACTCAGGTCAGCCGGCCTGGTCACCAACCGGGTGAGGCATTGCCTCTAAGGAAATCTGGGGAGGCGTGTCGTCGGATGACCGCCTGGCTCTCAAAGAAGCCCGGTAATTACGCATCATATGCCCCAAGCACTTTTCAGCACACCTCTGGGGAGGAGCTGCCGCTAGAACGTCAAGTTCCAGGTGGCTCCCGCTTGCCGTGAGCCTCACAGCTCCTGGCAGATGCGAGGGGTCACGCTTCATGTCTGCGGGTTCAGTAGCATCTGCAGCACCGCAAGCAAGCTGAACCGTCCTGGTGCTGAATGATCTTCAACCGAACTCAGCTGACTCAGATGGTACGACGAAATTACCGCTGTGAGGTGATCCAGCAAGGTGAAGAAATTGATCTTTTCGAAGTAAGCTTGAGATGACCAGCTTCCAGCACAACCGGTGACAGTCAGCAGCCAAGGCAGGATCTCCAAAACCAGGAAAATGTTGGTTTGACTCAGAGCGATAGCTCAGCGGGCTTGGAGGGCTTGGCGACTGTAGCTTCAGAGCACAGGCAGTGCGGATAGCAGCATGCTCTGCACGGCGGCAGTTGCGCTCGCTCTTTCAGCGTGATAGTTCGGTTTCTCGATGAATCTCCCAGTACATGATTTTGATACCTGCATGGCCTCGTAAGCTAGCATCAGGGCCTGCTTGGTGCAGACATGAACAGCGGATACAGAGACCGATTGAAAGAAGACTTACTGCGCAAACTTACCGTGGACGGCAGGGCAGCTGCCTTGTTCAGAGGAGCACGAAGACATTTTCAAAAGATTCGCCCATGGCAGATTCATTCAAGATCCAATTCCAAGTTTTGGTGCAAGCAAGAACTCACGTGATACTTGCCATAAGCAGCACGGTCTTAGGTACTTGCTTGCAGCTGCCCATCTCAGCCCCGACGCTCCGCCGGGTTGATCAGGCGTGCTGCCTCAGCCAGCAAGAGCCACAATCCTTGAGCACAGGCAGACCACCTTCTCTGAGCGCACAGGAAAAAAGATAGTTGCTGAAACCTTCAGAATGACTCGGCAAACTTTGGAGAGCAGTAGATCTGTAAAGGCAATCATTCTCGAGGCCAGGGCTTTGGTCAGATCCTACCTATCTCCCATCCAAACACTACCTATTATCGCTGAAGTTGAAGCTGCTGAACCACGGACACAAAGAGCAGGATGTAGGATTGCATACAAACAAGGTCACAGAATACACACCAAAGTGCGCGCTTGGAATTTTGAGCTGCTGGAACCAAGATGGAACCGTTGCCACCTCTGCCCAATACCGGTGACGTTTGCCAAGGTCTCTTTGGGCCTGGCCTGTAATGCTTAAGGTTAAATGGTGCCAGACCAAAACTCCACCTGCGCTCGGTGCCTCGCCTTAGCCACGGAAGTTGCCAAAGCTCAGCATGCAAAAAAAAACTCCGCTCAGGGAAGTACATCATCAAGCTGCTGCAGAGGGTGCGCTAATGTAGCCTGGGAACTTGACTGCGGACACTTGTTTGGACTAAGCCACAGCAGGCCTGATGTCGCGCAACAGCCGCGGCAGCAGCGGCCACTCTCACACAGGGCCTGGCCTGAGCACTTTGTCTTCGCTGGGGCACCTTCCGTCTGAACAAGGCTGATCCCAGGTGTAAGATGCCAGCCACCACCACTGGTGTAGAGACTGCCCTGGCAACAAGTTTGCATACAGCGAAATCACTGCTTGGCTTGAATGCTTCAATCATTGTCTCTGGACATGTCTGGTGCTCCTACGCACGTGCAGGCTACGTTTACGCTGATGTACATGTGTAGTGCGTTGCATCGAGAACATGTTGCCTGTCGTAAAGTAAAAGGTAACCATAAAAACCTTGGATGTCTGGTTTCGTCATTGCAGCTGCCCTGCAGTGGTACACAGCCGTCGCGTAACGCGAGAAGCAAGGCGACAAGGAGAAGAGGGACAGGGGCAACCTCACGCTCATTCCTGAAGGCATACCGCAGGCATGGCAGGCACTGGGCAAATACGGCAATGAGAAGAGATAAACTCAGGCAGACAGGGAATCCCAGTGTCGCCTCGGTGAGCCAGACACCCTCGGCTGACTCGGTGCCCTGTCGAGCATGTCTTCTAAGCACCCCAGAGCTGATCACAGCTGTAAGCAAAAGCGCCTGCTCTGTGGCACCAGTGGCTTGCAAGCTGTGGAGGATTGGTGCCTGGTCCGCTGCAAGATGCTGCAAGGCAAGACATGCGGATCAGTAAATGCCATGGACCGGACCGCGGAGGGGACACAGATCTGGCTTTGGTGTTGAAGACCTTGTAGCCGTTGTAGCCTGTGAGTAACGAATTAAACCATTGAACTCCCACTGTGCGGCTTCTGCTGCTCAGGCTGATGCTTCGGATGGGAGAATGGCAAGGCTGACCAAACCTTGGTCAGTCATGCGGCCACCCTTTCAAATTGCTGCATAGTTGCATGTTCAAACTGCCGTCTGGGAACCCGCGAGGTGGAGACGACAGCGCGATGGGCGACTGCGGCCGTGCAACAGTCTGTCAGCCAAGCTACCAAGTAGCTATCTGGAATCTTCAAGACTGGAGCGGATGACCCAAGCCTGAGATGCTAGATGCTGCAGAGCTTCGAGCCTGATCCAATAACTCTTGGCATCATATGCGGACTCTAAAAGGCCGTTAATGGATTCCCCAATGCTAGCCGTGCCTATCGTGGAGTCGGGCCTCTGCAGCACTTGCAACGCGTGTGCAGCCACAGGTGGGCTTTGCCGAACCACTTCTGCTCTGTCTCGCAAAGCCAATTTTTGACCAACACTGCTCAGCAAGCAGATGCCGTTGTGTGGCCCAGCGGTGGAAGACTGGCACCACACGCTCCTGCGACAAGGAAAGCCTGTGACCGCAGTACTTCAAGGTCCTACGGACACCCCTGCTACTGCATAGAGATGACTCCAGGCAGGGACCCGATGCCAAGTCTGCCTCCCACAGCTGTGAGTTCTCTACTCCGGACAGTCCTGCAACTCCAACCATTCCCGCCCTCGAACTTGCTGACCCGAGGAAGATGAGCTACTCCTCCAACACAACCTGCGCAAGTGCGGGCTCTTGGACCGCGCCCACAACAAGCGCTCGGCAAGCGCATCTCAAGACCCCGCACACCTAAATGAAAAGCGCCTCAAGTCGCAAGTAATCTCACGCTCTTTCTTGAGATCATAAAACATAGTTCTTACGCGCCTTTTCTTAAGCCCTCAAGCCCTTTAGTAGTATGCGCTCAATCTTGGCTTTGAAACTACTGCGGTCTATCTCACATCACACCTCCCAAGAAGCTTATCATATTATCTGCATCTTCAAAACCGTTGTTGAGAGATCTACACACACAGACATACATACATACATACATACATACGTACGTACGTACGTACGTACGTACGTACATACATACATACATACATACATACATACATACGCAAATTGACAGTTCTGACGTACCGCTGGTAGTGCTCATCTGACACAGATTGACGTCATGCCACCCATGGACGTGCTGGGGAGTGATGCAGCAAGAGCCTGAAGCGATGGAGCTGGAAAAAGATGCGGGCTGTCTCAACAGAGAAGGATGGATCAACCCCCTGATGATTCCGGAGACATAGAAATAGTGAACGTATTTGATGGAGATGACGTTCCTTCCAACTTCCTGCAGAGCGAGAGCTAAAACAGCTGGCAAGCCTCCACGTGCCAACATGACATAGATCTGGTCTCAAAGGAAAGAAAGGAACCACATGCCAACGAGAACATTAGGCAACTTCCAAGCCTTTATCAATGGAGCACGCGGAGAGGAAGGTAGAATAAGAAGAGATACAGGCTTTGCAAGCCTCTGATGCAAAAATCCACACAGGAGGACTGGACAAATTAACCCGTAGAAAATGCCGCCAAAGCATCAGTCGAAGCAAGAAGTAAAGAAAATAGACTGGCAAGAATGGACGCAAATCGAGAGCTTTGAGGAGTGAGAACCCAACACCGTGAGGTTGACTGACGACAAACATAAGTATAGCTCCACCAACGGATTCACTGAAAGCACAAAGAGTGAAGTTTGGTTGTTGAAGCACTCTTGCTCTGGCAATCCTGACAGGTGCCGACATGTGTGACAAAGCCAACGTTGCTGATGGCCTCACAAGCTTCAGAACATCAGCATGTTGAAGAAAAAGGTATGAATGAGTCGTACAGGCTGTAATTCATTGGCAAAGCCTACCTACTAAACCTTAGTCATGGAAACAGTCATGTCATTGTCAGTTCTGTGAGAATAACGAGAGCCCCATATGCTTGAGCATCGGTATTTAGCGATGGACGTCACGGCTGCGGGAAGTTCGGAAGTATTCGGGAGTACTACAGTCGCGATTGTCCGTTGCGCAGACTTGCCCCGTGTGCGAATCTTGTGCGCTACCCCAATAAGTTCCCCAATGCGCGTGCGCGAATCTGCGCCGTCAGTGCTCGAATCACTTCCTCCAGCACACGCATCAGTGCAGTTTGCACAAAATTCCAATGTGTGAATCCTCTCAGCAGGTGCCCGCATCGATTCCTGGCGTTGTCAAATCGTAGGTGCGTAAATCACCACGGCCTGTGCACGCAAACCCAGCTAAATCACAACGCGAATCGGCATGTCCCGCGCGCGTCCCTCACCTACCGAAGAGAGACAGCACAAAGCTTGCAGAATAAAAGAGGCCCACAAGCCACGAATCCATGTGTGCACGTCACACCGGACCACAAAGCCTGATTTGAAACGTAGATCAGCCATTGCCGTGGCATGTGGACAAGCAGACCTGGCCTGTTAATTTCCACCGCCAGTTGCCGAAATCTGGGTCATGATTTTGAGGTGGTCAACACTTTTCTTTGCACCTCTTTTAAGCTTCAGGCTCTTCAGAAACGACACCGGTCTGCTCAAGCAGCGGATAGCGGGGAACACCTACCAGAACCTTGGCCAAGTCTTTGATCCAATCCGTTTCAAGCAGTCCGCCACAAGATTGTGGCAGAGCCAAGTGACCCAGTCCATGCGACTTTGCCGCAGAAACTCATTCACCTGTCAACAAAATGGCTTCATGCAAGCTTGGCTGAAACTCCCCATTTGCTTTCAGCCTCGTGGATTGTCAAATGGTATCGGCCATCTAGGACACTGAGCAGCATCGGCCTTGTGCCAGACAGCCACCGCTACGAGCCCCACACGCATGAAGGACACACTTGGATCTGAGCGCGCCAGGACTAAGAACCTGGGACATGCTGCTGAAGTAGTTGTGGCTGCTTGTGGCTGCCACGAGAAGCACAACAAATTCACTCAGAGGGGATTACAGACGAGATGCTTTTGTATCAAAAAAAGTGCTTCACAAAAAGCTGCAGAGCTGTGTTGTGCGTGCTTCTTTATTTTCAGCAGCTGCAGCAGCAGAGGACGGCATGGGAGGACAACGTGACTATGGCTTCAGCTGAAGCACGGCTCAACTCAGTCCGCTGCGTTATCCGCGACGATTCGCGTGGAAGGGTGGAGTGTTGGTTCCAGCGCTTTCAAGTCCTGCACACGCTTCCGGCTGGAGTACAAGTATACTCTTGACTTGCTGAACCTCGTGGTAGCGAGAGGCGCTGTGGTCAAGGATCACCACCTCAGCCGAGCTAAGCTAAGCTAGGCAACGTTCAGAACCTGTCTGGGGTCCCCACATCCGGGCTGCTAAGAAGACCCGTTTCAATCCAGTCAGCTGCAAAACCAATTTTCACCTTCCGACGTTCAGGTTGAACTGCAGTAGGGAGTGGAAGCAGCATCTTTATGCATAAAAGTTGTACTGAAATGGCTCCTAGGTTTGTCCTGTTGTGATTTTCGTTCACTCTCCAGGAAGGGGTCTCAGCATGTCTCAGCGCCTCTCAACTCTGCCGATCTCTGCTCCAACTGGGGCAAGTTTGCAGATGCCGGAAGACTCGAAAATGTTTGATGAATCCAAATCGTGATAGAATCTGTTTCCAGTTTGGGCAGAAACCCTTGCGCTTCACACTTGGAGGTAGCTGGCTTTCCCGGATACCATTCCCAGAAGGGAATCTGAAGGTCTTGCTAGTTGAGTTCCGTGGTCCCCCGCTTGGCATTAAGCGGCCTTGGTGAGCTGCTCTTAAGAGAGACGTAGATAAATGCTCTGCGGCAAAGAGCCAGCGAGCCTCCACCTCTTCAGCTCCAGCCCATGCAATGATGCGGCGGGCGACTACAGCGCTGATCTGTCCAGGCATTTCTGGGCACTTGAGCATGGCCAATTGCGGCTAGTGCACGAAAGCCGGAGCAAGTCAGCCAGGCGTCTGGCGACATTCAACTCGCAGGAGACAACGCGGCCACCGCCGCCCAGCCTCCTGTGCATCTGAGTCCAACGCAGCTCGGCAGCTGCAGCAGTGACCTGCCTGAGGCGAAGAGCTGCTAGAAGAGCAGAGAAGCCAACAAAGCCTCCCAACCTCGGCTCGCCACTCAGGCTCGCGGGAATTGCAGGAAGGGATGCCAGTTGCCATCTGCTGCCAAGCTGCTCGAGCACCACATCACCGGGTCTGAGAACTGCCTGGAAGCGACTGAGGTCCGGGCAAATCAGATTTGCGAAAATTTGAGCATGCCGACCTCTAAAATGCGGCCTTTACGACCACCGGCAATCTTGAGCCACTCACGGCGACGTGCGAACTTCACCATCTCCGCAAGGACCGCCTCGATGTTTCTTCGAGGAGCTTGCCGCTGCACGCGGTCGAGCAACGCAAGCTGCTTCCGTCCCTGCACTCCAACATCAAAATGGGAGTGCTCCAACGTGACACCTGCAACCTCAGCTGCATCACGTATCAATTTCAAGTCTGCCGACCCTGGCCTGAGGGGGCGAGCGCACAGCGAAGCCAACTTCCTTGTCTCCTACCACTTTCCTTGCCTCTAGGCCCCTCCCCTATGGACTTGCTGCGCCCTTCCATGCTCCCCAACTCCTCTGGGCCCCTTCCCTCCCCTTCTCAAATCCTACCACGGCAAAACGCGCAGCCCCTTCCATCCCCTCCTCCCATTCCCTCCTCCTTTCCACGACTCCACCCCCTGCCTCCCCCCATCCCCAACAAACTCCGCGAACATTCTATTTCAGATTCAGAACTGACCGTCTCGATTCGTTGGATTTGGTCTCTTGGCCCCTCCTCCTACAAACCGCAGCGACATGTGGAAATGCCCAATCCCGCAAGGAAAAGGGTTGGAGTGGGAAGCGTGGAAGGACCCCCTCCCCGCCAACAAACTCTGCGAAGTTTCTTCTGTACGGATTCAGAACTTGTCAGGGCGAGCAAAGATTGTTTTTCGGTGCATGGAGCTTCTGTGCCTTTTTTCTACGACTCCCTGGGCCACTTCCACGCTCCCCACTTCCAGCAAGCCGAGAAAAAATTAGACTCCGTGAGGGGTCATTGGGTCCGGGGGAAACCAGAAATTGAGAAACGAACCCCAATGATGCAGATGATGCTGGCCCCCTTACGGAGGCTATCATGAGTTTTCGCGAATTCTATGCCGGGTTTGCGGGTGGCTTTTTCCATGCATATAATATAAAGAACAGAACTGTTGATAAGTGGGGTGATGGGTTGCAGGATTTATATGTTGTGATGCGGGTTCTCTGTAGTTTTCATTGCTGGTTTTATGGGATTTGCGTGTGGGTTTTTGGGGTCTAGCACATGCTTCCATGAAGATGATTATAAGATTGTTTTGGCAGACGGGCTTTTTTTCTGGTGGTGCCAACGACTTTGCAGCGTGAGGTCACTTGAAAAGCCGTTTTTGCGAGGCTGATGGCGTTTTCAGCGGCTAAAACACCTCAACACTAGGTGCGAGCAACCAAAAGATCGCTTCAGTCGCCAAATGGACCCTCAATTTGTGTTGATGATGCTCGCGCACGGGGCGTGCGCCCGTACGCGAGCATCATCAGCACAATTGGTGGGTCCATTTTGCAAAAGCAATTTCGATGACACCCGTGCTTTGAAGCTCCCCCCAGCACACAGAAGGATTTCTGAAGGATTTTCTGGGTCCCCCAAACCCCCTGAAAAAACATCATGAGCCTCAAGGCCTGCCCACCGGGCCTGGGCCAAGAAGAGTTTAAGCTGAAGAACAAGCCAAGGGGCATAGGAGGGCCAACAAGTGGAGAATAGGTCCAGCAATGATGCTGATGATGCAGCATCATCCATATGGCCAAAAATGCATTCCTACTCTATTGCTGTCGTTCACCACTACTATTCCGACCGTTCCTACTTCTACTCTGTTGTGCTTCTATGATGAAGTATTTTTTATCCTGTTAGTTACTGCGCCTGCTGTTTTGTTAGCCGCCGGGCCTGTTGCTGCTGTTATTGCTGCGTCTTTGCTGTGGACCAAAAAGGCGGCAGGGCCGGCCCCTGCCGCTGCAGGCAATGCCCTGGCAGGTCATAGCCCTGGCTTCGCCAAGAGCTGGATGCCAGTGCCGCCGATGGCATCATTGGACCTCCGTTTCTCCAAGCCCCTCGCGGACCCCATCCCAAAACCAAGCCAAAATTAACATGCGCTTTGGAAGCAAACCCCCCCGCTACAGAGGCATTGTTGAAGGCGTTGTTAAATTTCCGAGAACCCCCCCAAAACAAAATGAGCACGGATGTTTTTGAAAACTAGCCCCGAGGCCTATCTGGGTGCGGGCACCAATTCCTACAGGTTGGAAGGGCATCAGATTGGAGAAGCGAGCCCCCAATCATGCTGATGATGCTGGCCCCACTGGCCAGCATCATCAGCTTTGAAGGTATCAGGCTGCTGAGGCAGTCCGGATGCAGGCTTCATGCAGGCCATTCTGTTTTTGTGTGTTTTGCGATAGCTTTTGGCATTTATTTCATTATGAAATGATAGGTGTTGCCTCAACACCTGCTTGGTGGTTTTGGGGATTGTTCATGGTTTTCCGGAGCTTCTTATGCAAATTTGATATCTAGTCTTTCCTGCCTGGCTCGGATGATTTTTTTGTGTGGAAGGTCTTGTTCTCCCTAGTTTAATTGAAAAACCCAAATGGGGGCCCAATTGTGCTGACAATGCTCCTGTACCGTGGGGGGGCGCGCATGCGCGTGCGGCCCCTCCCCCACCCCGTATGCCAGCATCATCAGCACAATTGGGACCCCATTTTTGCTTAATTGGGACCAGGAGAACCAAAAACCCAAGAACAGCCAGCAAAGAATGCTGCGAACATGGTTCTCTGCACAGGCTGACCATGTCTTAGCCCACCTGTAGACTTTTTGCAATTCAGAGGCAACTTTTTTACGTATTTGATAGGCTAAAATGGTGCAAAATCATAGCTTAGGGCCACAAAAAGTGCTGGAAATGCCATGCAACATTCACAGTTTATAGGGTTTGGTCTGAACAATGCATGAAAATCCTTTCGCATGCTTGTCACGCAGCGCAGGTGCTACCAACACTGGTATTTACTGCCACAAACACTGCCCACAGCACGCATTTTCAGCCTTTAGGGTTTATAGAGCTTTTTAGCCAATAGCCAGCATGATGAGCATCATGGGGCCTGTTTGGGCCCCCGATTTCCTTCTTGACAACACACGCATATGAGATTCCAACACCCCTCCAAACCCAAGGTATGTTGAGGTGTCCGAACGCTCGCGCACGCCCCTGCCCCCCGGCTTATGTCATACGTTGAGCACTGAACTGCTGACCGACCACTCCACGGCTTTCTCTTCATGCTGCCTGCGTTGCCTGCCCCTGAACGCAGCCCCTTACATAACAGAATGGAGAACCGTCCACGATGCTGTCCAGGTACTTCCAGAGCCCACGTTACGTTGGACCAAAGATCAAGACGAGCTGAGGAGGACAGTTGCCACGGAAGCTGGGCGCGCAGCCTTCCTGCCTGTCACAGCAGACCAGCAAACAACAATACGAGGCAGATGGTACTGCAGTAATGCCCGATGACATGTGCGATTCGAAAGGTCGTGGCTAGCGCATCAACAGAAGCACGACAAAAAAAGTTGGCACCTGAATGGCTTGGATCAAATCGATCGCCGTTTGCCAAGCACGGCCGTGGCCCAAGGCCCGAGCCAAGCAGCTGAAGGCTCCAGGGCTTGGCATGACTTGAGAATTTATCGCGGTGGTCAGCAAGTTTAAAGCCATCTGCCAGTGACGCTTCTTGCAGCATGCTGCAATGACCGTGCTGTAGCTGATGCCGTCAGGCTGTGGAACCGTATTGCGATCAAGAAGATAGAGGGCAAGCGGCCATCTTGCCGCGCGCTCCAAAGCCGTGAGAGTAGCATTCAGTGCAACCACGTTAGCACCAGCTGTTGATTCTTGAACCAGTTCGGCATAGAGTAGAAGAGAGCGCTGCCAAGCAAACACTGAACCGCATCCCAGAACTGCAGAACTGTAGGCATGCGGTCCTGCTGGAAGATTCTTCTGCCGCATTTCTAACAGAAGCCCAAGCACCGTTTCCCACAGAGAAACGCGCTCACAAGCTGCCATGGCCGCACTGTAAGCAACAATGTTGGGCAGCACACCTGCAGAGTGCTTTGGCGCGCTTAGTAGCAGCCACAGCGCATGCTGCCATTTTCCGGCAGCACTGCAGGCCGACCCAATGGAATTCCAAAACGGACCATCAAGGTTAAGGCACATGCGTTCTGATTGCTTCAACAGGGCTACTGCATATGCCCATGCAGCAGCTTTCGCACACACACTTGCCGCGGCCGTGTAGGCTATGATGTCTGGCTTGGTCGCTGCTGCGAACAGCAAAAGCAAAGCTTGCTCCCAGTCGCCTGTGCGTTTCAGTCTACTGATCGAGGCTGTGAGGCCACGCAGACCCTCCACTTTGACTTTACCCGAGATTGAAGGCAATGCCGCATCTGACAGTCGCCGCACGGTCAGAAACAGCGGACATGTGGAAGACGCGTGGCTGACATGTGTGGCGCTGGTCCTGCATTGTTGACCAAAACTTCCGACCACTGAGCAGGCTTCACCTCAGCTCCAAGACTTGCCACAAGCCTCTCACATGCAACAGCAGCTCAAGCCACTTCCACTAATGCCAAGCTACACGTGCCAAAACGTAGGCTAGACCGAAGCGCCAATGCACATGCTGCCATAGCACCGGCATTTTGATGACAACAATGTGTGCTCAACAGAGCACGCCTTGTCAAAAACTACAGTGTCTACACTTTGATGCCAAACGGCCCTGATCAATGCGAAGATGTACAGCCATGGAACAAGGGCACACACTGATGCATTTACAAATACCGAGAACTTCACCTCGAGCGCGGCAGCCTTTGATTTTCAAGGTCTTGCCCAGCTGACCATGACTTGCAACAGGTTGGTGCACCTGCTCTCGCAGGCGGCGCATCTCGGCCTTAGGCCGAGCAGTTTGCAGTTGAGAGGCAATGGCTTGCAAAGGACTGCGCTTCGCTGCCAGCCTCCAAAGCCTTCAAAGAGAGGACATGCATCCACATGTAATCAACTAGCTTCCCACCCGTTTGTCAGCAAAAGACTTCTTGCAACCAACAGGTGTTGCAGCACACACTGCTCCGCCTGCTCAAATTTGTCAGTTGCCACATCCTGCATCCTGGCCAGCTGCTGTTCAAAGCGGCATGCCCTTGGAGAACAATATGACGGTAAAAGTGAGGGAAAAGGCTACATGCTTCTGCCTGTACTGTGCTCGAGCTGCTTGCAGAGTTTCTTCAGCTGTCGCAAGCTCGGACCTGGCTGCAGATGCCAACGCACTCAAAACCATGCTGTTGCGCGTTTTGACAGACGCACCTGAGCTCATCCTGCCGCCGTGCCGATGCCTGGAGGTTCATGACAGCATTCTAAGTAAGCATTCATGTCAGCTTGCCTGATTGCAAACAAACACGTCAGTGAGACCCTGACGGCATTGCCCAAGAGTTCAATGGGTGCCCCTGGCATAAAACCAGCAGTCTCAGCAGAAGCACAACCTTGACACCGCCTTCTAAAGCACTCCGTGACAGTGGCTTGCCCAGCTCCTCATGCACGATGCACAACATTGTTGACATGAAGCAGCATTACTCTGCAGACAGTGCCAGCGGTGCCTCCCAATCCGGCCGGGCAACGCCAGCATCTGCCCTCCTGATAACATCTTGGCGAGACTGTATGCAGCGCAACTCCTCCTTAGCACTCCCTATTGCTGTGATACAAAATGCAAGAGCCAACTTTTCAACGCCAGTTCTTCAGCATTCCTGGACTACTTCTGGTTGACGGCGACTTACGAGCTTGAGCGCATGCTGCTGGACGTTGTAGTGCCGGGCATCTGTGTCCTTCCTTTTGACCGACGGCCTTTGCTTTAGGCCCGTAGGAGTTTGCCTGCTGTTGCGCACATCAAGTCCCTTGAATTAGACCTCACACTGTGACTTTACCATCGACAAAACTGGCCACCTTGCATCAGTGAAGCCTGCAGCAGTGCACCACAAAGTTCTCTCGGTGACGGCTCCGTGACAATGTAGAAGAATGTCGGTTGATGTCGGTTGTCCGAGCAACGAAGCGCGGAGCCAGCATCATCTTTTTGTGGGTCTTTGCTTCTAACGCATTGGCATGCCGCTTCGTGTTCTGCATCTTGCCCTTGGGGCTGTTCCAGTTTTGTCTCCTGGTCTGGCTGAAGCCAAGGCACTCCAGCAATGCCAGTTGCCAGCATGTAAGTCCCACTTGGCAAGAGTAAGGCAATTGGCAAAGGGCTTTGGAGGACGGCTCTCAAAGGATGAATTTTCTTGAGGTACAGCTCTGTCAGTGGTAAAAGAGGCCTGTCTTGAGCTCTGCAGAGATGGTCACTGCCTGGTCCTTCGACAACTCAAAAAAGGGGTGCGGCCTGGTTGGCTCCGCCAAATTGGCCCAGTAGCAAAGTAGGCCATGCTAGGCATGGCTCTCTTGGTCCGCTCCTCAATCTCTTGTGCCATAGCTCGACTGGGCCTACTCATCAGCAAAAGGCGCCCTACTAGCTCGCCTCGATTCGAACGAATGTTCAGCAAAAACGTTCGAGTTTCAACATGAGGCAGTGCGAGGGTTCTCAGGGTCGAGCGACACAGCACCCTCGTGGCCCAGCAGGGGCTTCAGGAGGCTGATGAGCTGTTCGTGAATCTGGCAAAGGACAAACTGCGTTGAAATTTGATGATGCAAGCGACTTCACATACTTCACGGGCGATCAGATACTGACATCTCAGAATACAAACGCAGCTCAATGTGCGCCGGAGCGTGCAAGGAGGCATTTCTGCGTTTGAGCTGAGAGCCGATCAGAATTTTCCTCCTGTTGTGCTCAGGACTTCTCCCCAAGCTTAAGACACATCATTTTAACGACGCTGAGTGCGGTGCAAGCCATTCCCGAGCCTCTCGACAGCGACTACAGAGCACTTAGCCGCAAGTACCCAAGCTGGGCCTCATGGTTCAGTGGAAGCCAGGAGTCTTCCCTGCACGCCAAACTGTGCGTTGCTGGAGGTCCCTAAGATCCACAACCTATTCCCCGGCCTGCAGTCTGGTGACCTTGTGCCCCCACGAACCTGTGCCCGCATTTTAGCTTGCATGGTTTCTTGAGGATAAAACCTTTTGATCTGATCAAGACGTGAAAAGCATCTGCGGACAGAGTAGCAGCGAAAAGATGGAACAACCAGGTCAGAAAGTGAATAGCAGTGAAAAAGACCGAATGAATGTTGCTTCATTGATTGTCTTGCAGGAGCTGATGCCCTAAGCTTTTTACAAGCCTTTGCATTGAATTTGGCTCTGGCGTTTCAGTCATCTGAGAAAAAGGTCAGAACTTTCTGAGGTGAGCAAGATGCTGCAAGGAGTATGCGGGGCTCAATCCATGGCTCTTGACCTTGACTAGACTTGCTGTTTGGGTTGCTTTGCTAAGATAGTTTGCACTTCGCATGCTGAGACTCAAAGCCGGTCTACACAACAAATTGCTCCAAGCAAATTGATGTGGAAAAGGAGCGTGTCGACGGATGGATAGCACATGATCAGAAATTTTGACGACAACGTCACGATCTCTAGCGATTGCTTTCGTTCGAATTACCGGCACAGAAGTGATGCGCGTGAAAGCTCTGGCTGCTGCTTGGCCAAGCGCTCACAACAACAAAGAACAAACCTTACCAAGGCCCAAACTGCAGCATGGTTTTCTGTTCTCGCCGCAGTGGCACCTGGAGCTGGCCGGCAGCTTGAACTCCCAGCGCTAACGTCAAGAAGTGCGAGCCCTAACCGTCATTTTCCTGCATGCAAAACACACTGAGTGTGCGGTAGTGTAATCCCATGAATCCCTGCTTCATTGAAGGGAAGGGAAAGGTGCTGTGTAGCCAGTCCATGCATGTCATGGTAGGCTGTGGGTCTGTGCATACCTTTGGCAATGCAAAAACCACAAACAACCACGAAATTCAGCAAGTATCTACATGGAAAAGCCATTCCACAAGTCTTCTTATCCCGAAGCTTCTGGCTGAATCTCGCTTGCTAAAGCCCGAGCTTTCCCAGGCGCCAGACTGCCTGTCTACATCTGTCTACTCATCCCACTTCGCTAGTTTGCTTTAACTGATGCAACTTGACTGTAGGCTGGGTGGACAAGAATCTGTACATGGAGCCTCATGCTTTGTCCAAAATCTGTTGGCCTGGACCTTAGCAAGTCCGCTCTGCAGCATGCCCTGGTAGAACGCCCATTGTGTGAACGCGTTGTTGCAGCCCAGCTTCCTGAAGCTGGCTGCTTGGACAGCTTCGTCAACATGTGGATTAAGCGTGACTGGTTGTGCAAATTGGTTGCCTCAAGGCAGGATACAAGGAAGCCACGCCATTCGTCTTGCTCCTGCTTGACACCTAGCTAGAGACTCTAGAGTCGGAGCCAGTCAGGCGGGACGACCTGATCCTGGGTTATCCCACGAACACCAATTTGCCTGGAAGACATTCAACCTCTCAGCGATGGTCTGCAGCGACATCTGCGCGGACACCTGCTCTTTCAGTGCGTAAAAAAAGGGGGAAAAGCAGGTTCGAGGCGAGCCCAACTGTTCAAAGTACTGGACCCATTCCAGAATGTTATGGATGCTGAGTCAGCAGCAATGTCCGACTTCTGCAGGTCTCCGCGCAGCCTCACAAGCCATGTTCTCAACACATCTCAACACTGCGTTTGCTGCAAGAATCTGTGCACCTCATCAGCCCGGACCTCGACACAGGATTGGATGAACCCAGTAGGCAAAATCCACTCTGAGGATCCCTGAGGCCCTGACACCAGCTCGGAGACACCCAGATGGCCATCCGCATCGGCGCCAAAAGCTTCGAAAATTCCAGGCCTTGCTTCTAGTTCAATGTCAAGGTCCTAGGCTGTCAGGTCAGGCACACATGGCACCCATGCATGGAGTGTTGATTGCAGCCGGAACAGATCAAAGTCCACACATCAGAGCTGAGTTTCGTCGAGCAGGTTTCGGATCCTTGGATGCAAAAATTGGGCCGCCGTCCAACGGCTAAGGCTGACCGCTGCAGCTGAGCCAAAGCTTGCT
>CAJNIZ010007091.1:99245-114330 GCA_905231905.1 Symbiodinium pilosum
CGCTGCAGCTGAGCCAAAGCTTGCTCTGAGCCCAGCTACTTCGAATTTTGGAGAACTTGGGTGAACTCTGTTTCAGAGAGAGCGAGTTCTCGGTCCAGATCCGAGTCACCTTAGAACACAAACAGAAGACCTGTCTTCCTCCAAGCATGGAAATGAATCAAACATGGTTACAAGCACCTGTCTCTAGGCTCCAAACTGATTTTCGCTGACCCTTTGCGAAGAAACGATTTGAAGGACTTTTGCCAGTTTGTCTGCGAATCTTCAAAATTGTCGGCAGTTCTCAGCTCCCTGACAGAAAAAGTCCAGAAAGTCAGCCACAGGCTATGCTGACAGTCACGTACAAGTTTTGCTCAGGAGGCCTGACGGTCTTGGAGACTCGCACGACCTGACAAGCTAGGATGTGGCTCCAGCGGCACTTAAGCATCAAAGGCAGGCAGGTCACAAGCTCATTGAGCTTTCGAGTCACGTAGTTTGTCTCATGCCTCTCAGCGCTTGCATTCTTACATGGCAAAGCGCTTCAGCCCACAGTGTAGAAGCTTCTCTCAGACGGTGGCAGCTTGGCATGTTTTCGTTGCACCTTACGCTGAGGCCCAGAATGTGACGCACAAGTTCAGGAAACAGCCCACTGCTAGGGGCTGCGCATCGTTGTATTTCAGGCCAGAAAGCGTGGCATCCACAAACATCGCCTGCGAGTGCCAATCTTGAATTGTAGCTTGGGCTGAAACTCATTTGCTTCGGACTGAGGACAGCACGGTGATGATGTTTGTCATGCCAAAAATCATAGTCACCATGCTCAAACCGTAGAACCTCTGCGTACCAATTTGATTCCAAGCAACCACTTGACTGTCAACTTTAACGCTAAGGCTAAGGCCCCTCGAAAGTCCACCCGTAATGGTCGCTGAACACAGCAGCGAGTGGCCGGCCACCTTTATCATCTCAAATTCCCAGTTTTGCTACACTGGGCAGTGCACCTTTCGAGTTGCAGTCGCCAATCAGGCAACGGAAAACCTCAAAGACCAACTTACGGGACGATCACCCAGAGATTGCTCATCTGCCTTGAGCTCCTGGCTGTGAACATGCACGTGTAGACGGTCCCACAGTACTCCTCCAAATACATAAGCGCGATCACGCACCCATCGCGCGGAGGAGCAAAATCTGCAGTGTCACCACTGCCACACCTGTCAGTCACATTCGATATAGGCTTGTGTCGTGCCAGCTTGTGAAAAACCCTCTCCTGCCTGGCATACATCTCTGCCGCTTGACTGCTGACTGTGCTTCGGAGAACAATGGCGCACACATAGAGAACTCCACCTTACGATGCTTCTCAGCCCACCTGCTGTGCCGATGCCGAAGCCCTCAAACGCCAAGCAGCAAAGAAGAATCGTGACCCAGAACAGCCACGGAACACCAATCACCATGGCCTCAGCGCTTGCATTCACCGCTCTGACAAGCTCGTGTTAGCGCAGCAAAAAACATCCCTGAATACCTAATAACATGTTCACAGGACCACCCAACTTTCAGCCCAGAGGCTGATATCATGTTCGCAAGCTCAGCCAACAGCGGCCAATGCATCAACTGCGCAAGGGCTCGTTGAAGCAACTGCCAAACCTACACCTTGCTACCCACACTTGATCCCAGGATCCTGAAGACAAGCAGCTAAGTATTCGAAAAGGAATCGACATTTTTCGTGCTTTGTTTTGGACAGACTACGACTGCCTTCGTCATGACATCATGACGTGCCACATGGAGGCGGCCATGTTGAATGTTGTTTGGAAGCTTCTGCAAGTGATGGTAGGCCTTTATGAGTCTAGCAACTCGCGATAATCTCAGTCCACGCAGAACCATACCTGAGCTGAATCTGTGATGGATTCCTTTCTGTACAGCTGAAATTGATAGCTGGACCAGCCCAGGAGCTCATGCGGGCAGAACTGGATGAGGAAGCCGCTGTGCTTATGATAACATCTACGACCGCCACAACGGTTAGTACGAGATCACCTGGTCACCACGAAAGCTCTCCCTGTACTTGGCTTCAAGCAACTTCGGCCAGCCTATATTCCAGCGATATCCAGCACCAGTAAAGTACACCCGAGGACCCAAAACGAGCAATTTCACCACAACCTCGATCACAAAGACCTGCCAGTAGCTCTCCGCTGCATGGAGGTGTTGGACATAATCACTCTGCTTGGATGGAATGTCAAGACCAGAAGCATCACGCTCATAAAGCCTTGCCCATGTCTCGTTCAAGGTTGCGAATCTCATTCTTACGTCAAAGCATCATGCTGCTGCATTCAAGATATTTGTTGGTTCGCATTGAAAACTGCAACCCACCTGATCCTAGAAAAGAGGGGCGCGTTCAAATCACAGGACCCTGAGCATGGCACCAAGGCAAAGATCATCTCCAGCACAGTCCAACCAACCCAACCGGGCATATAGTCCATGCTGAATCCTCTCAAATGCGACAGCCCAAAAAAAGCATGTGAATGTCTCAACAGACTGTGAGTCCTAGGATCACCAAGCTCAGGAGGATGCAAGTCATTGCCTTAGCACATGCTGCAATGGCCTTGATTCAGGAAGTATACGCAAAGCTCTGCTATCACGCCAGGAAACGACGCCATTCACAATCATGACGACTCTCTGTTGCATCGTTCGCGTCTGCCAATCAAGCTTACAGTGGCAGGCTCATTCAGAAATCGAAAGCAATGTCCTGAGGGGACAAACCGTGCCTTCGTCAATGGAAAGCTCGACCGCATCATTCGCATTCTAAAGACCTGTCAAACTGGATTCTGGAAGTCTACGAGCTGACATGAAGCTGTGTTGACCTGTGGGAACAGCAATGCTAGCTGAAGTGGGGCCCACTGCACAAATTCCGTGCCACGACCGAAACTGGCCACAACTCGACAAAACTTGCCCTATATTTCAACCTGCTCAGTCTTTTGCTTGAAGGGCAACCTGAAGAAACGTCGCGACGGTCATTGGCCATGACACTCAACGATTTGACCAAGCCTGAGATGTTGCAGATTTTTGGATCCTTGTGATGCCGCTGAGGCATTGGGTTCAGGCCTCCAGCTCGAAGCTGCACACATCCCACCAAATCTCTGCAACTCCAACGATTTCACCCGACACTCGGCTTCCGCCCGAGCATGCAAAGCCAACTTTGAAAACCAAGTTAAGGTGTGCATGTGTGCCACTGCGCGTTCTTTCTTGTGTAAGGACTTAGGATTAGCGGAATCTGTCTAGGAATCGGGGGTTGGCCTTACCCAACGAGGCACAGGGGGGGCGGCGTGAATGGGTCACCGGAAGAGTTTGGCCGGCCAGCGGAAATTGAATCGGCAACAGGAAAAGGAGGGTCGGCCGCTGGGAACCAGAAAGGCGTCTTGGAATGGCCGAATTGGCCACTGCGACAAGCTACCCGTTGATGCTGGATCAATCAGAGAGGAATGAATCCAACCTCCAATTTTGCCCATGCTGCCTCCTATGATTTTTCATCTTACCAACAGTCTCGGAAGGGTGAAATTCCTTTATGTTTCAACTGAATTTCTTGCATGTGACTTTTCAGCTAGCCGGGGCAAAAAGAGGGTGAATTCGACAGCATATCCCTACGTGGCCTATCATCTATGCAAAGAGCTGGGAAGTACAACATGTTGCTTTTGGCTGTTTCTGTATGTGACTTCTGGGCAAACCACAATGCGAAGTGACAGTGAAGGTAACCAAAGTTGCCACATGAGTTTCCCATCACTTTCCTCTACTCGCAAGGCACGAACGGGCTGCAAGCCCATGGCCCATGTGCGTTTTACGCAGTGTCCTCGCGCAATTATTCAGTTCATTGCAAGGCGAAGCGGTGGACTTGACATGTTGATGCTACTTTGGAAGGTACAAGCTTCTTTTAGGTGAGGGCGCCCTGTGTGTGATGGGGACGTTCCGTTGCTTTTCGGATTGTTTTAGAGCTTTGGACGTGCAAGGAGGCGAGGGAGTAGTTGGTGCACGGTTCATAATCCGCCGTGGTACAAACCCTACATAGGGGGTATGCGGGGGTTTTCGTGAGGTGCGGTGGGTTTTCGTGAGGTGCGGTGGGAATCTCGTTCGTGTTTCAAGAACATGCAGTAACCAGTGCATCCATGCCCAAACCATAATTCCGTTCGTGTTCCAAGAGCATATGGTAACCAGTGCATCCATGCCCAAACCGGAATTCAACTGTTGTTCCTGTTCTAGTGCATGCGATTAGTAGAGCATCCATGCCCAAAGCATAATTCCGCTCGTGTTCCAAGGGCATACTGTAACCCGTGCATCCATGCCCAAAGCATAATTCCGTTCGTGTTCCAAGAGCATACGGTAACCAGTGCATCCATGCCCAAACGATAATTCCGATCGTGTTCCAACAGCATACGGTAACCAGTGCATCCATGCCCAAACCAGAATTCTGTTCATGTTCCAAGGGCATACGATCACCAGCGCATCCATACCCAAACCTTCGTGTTCCAAGAGCATACGGTAACCAGTGCATCCATGCCAAAACCAAAATTCTGTTCATGTTCCAAGAGGGCTTTGCGGGCCCTGGAAGGACGGCTCTGACAGCCTGCGAGCGCAGCGAAACACTCCGTCCCAACGACGACGTTGTTCGCTTGGGAATTTCCATGCTATCCTGAAAAACCAAAGTAGTTCGCGATGTTCCAAAAAACAGAGTTCGTACTGTATTTTACAATACGAAATGCGTTTTCTGCCGAGAAGATGCTCTAAAATTGTGCATTCGCCTTAGGTATGCTGAAAATACTGGTAATTTCCAAGCGATCAGCCTCCTGTCTGTATGTCTCTTAGACCTCGAGCGGCTTTCGAACCACGGCGGAATACGCACAATGGACCGAGTAGTTACATCCGGAGGTTCCATACTTTGGGGTGTTAAAAGACCTTGTCCACAAATAGGAAAAATGAAAACACAAACGGATAAGAGGTTCGACGTAAGGGAATGTTTCTTGAGTGCGCAGTATAGATCGCAGGATGCAGTTGGTTGTTATCGACGAACAGGCTGGCCTGGTCTCTTTGCATGGTAGTTTAGGGTCCACAGTAGAGCGCAAACATTTTGTGGAAGTCATTCAGGATTGGAATCCAAACGCTGGCAGCATCTGCAACTATGTGCTGTAGTTGCAGTGCAGACGCCTGTAGGCGCATCCCCACAAAGCTTTGGCCTCCTTGTGCACCACAGAAAGGATGGCTGAGGCGTCATCAGCAACACTGTTCGCCCAACAAGCTCTGCAGAATGAGAATTTCTCCACAGCGAGGACAGCCAAGGGTCAATTTTATCTTACAAGTAATTATGCCTACTTGCCTTCCCATTTCTACACGAAATCCCAGAGATGCGCATTGTACATCAGTTTTAACAGTTGCAAGTTGTAAAGACCTTGTAATGCTTAACATGCTGGCGAAGAAGAGGGTTAGGGGTAGGTTCAGGGTTGGGTTAAGAGAGTGCAGGATGGGGTTCGGAGTACGGCTCCAGGGTGGGTTCAAGAAGGCTCATTTACACAACATTCCAAGGCCAAGTTCCAACTGGAGTTTCACAAAAAGTTCAGGAGATGGCATGATGATATTGCGTTTAGAAGGTAGGAGGTGGAATGCAAGGATGGACGGAGATACAGCTCGTGCGCAGGCTTGCGCCCACGTGATTTGTCTAAACTTCCAACCGTCTCTACTGAAGCTTCAGCCGAGACTTTCCCGGGGAGTCGGTCATAACAGTATCTGTTTAGACTCTTGCTGTCATAACAGTAGGAATAACGATAGTGTTAGTTTGAAACTTTGTAAAGATATCTCCAGCAGGCAGGTGAGTGATTTCGCCATGGGCCTGCAAGGGCATGCCCGGCATGCCCCCTTGTTGACCCCTGCTGGCGCTTGGTCAGTTACCCATTGGCACCAAAAGATTGGGTGACGGAAGCCCATGCCTTCCTGTGCAGCCGACCTCGGTCCACAATTTAAATCCGAATCGCGGTCTGCAGTGTCCGGGCCTTCCAACAAAAAGAAGCTTGTCGGTATAGAGCGGAAGATCTCCGCACATCGGGCGCCGCGTGAACTCGCGCAGAGAATGTTGGGTTTTTGTTTGGGTTCTTGTTTGTCATCGGTCTTTCACTTCCACAGCAGCCAGTAGCTATTAGCCATTGGCCATAAAATGAAGAGTGACACTTTTTCCTGTTGCTGAACACAGATCCAAACAAATGGGAATCATTTGTCGGCACGTTGATGGGGCTAAGTTCCCAGCAGGTTCCGCCAGGTCTCTTTGGGTTGTGGGCAGCACGATGCGCGATGATAAAGACGTATGGTTCAGGTTGAGCCGTTCAGCTGGACTTGCCGGAGCTGCAACCGGCACCTCCGTCACCTTCAATCAGTGCGTCTCTTGGACGCTGCACACGTGCAGCTGCTAAACTTCGATATAGACGTGTCCGTGGAACGAAAAACACACACATGAATGAGTGTGCTGCGCACCTTGCACAAATATCTCTGATGGTACTGGCCCCTTGTGGGCGAGTATTGCTGCAACAACTATCGGAAAAGGCATCCCTCTGTAACTTGTAATTTCCACAACCCAGACCAAAAAAAAACACCGAGTCAAAAAAAACTAAACTTCTGGGTAGGATGCCGCAGACTGCAACTCTCACAGCACCGGCACCTGAATTGGACCACATGAAGCCTGAAGGCCAAATTTGCTTGCCTGACCATGATCCCCAAGCGGCAAGCTGAAGACTAAAGCCTCCCCTTCCCCATTTACAGCTCGATGACTATTGAATGTTGCACGTCTTGCCAAGTCTCTTACTTCTTGACCTCCCAAGAGCCTGTGTAACTGCATAGCAATCAAACTCCAATCCTGCCGAAAACCTCCCCATGCTCCATTGCCTGGTTTCAACACACGGTTCACCTGAGATTCCCCATTTGCTTCTCATCTGATGGCCAGATGGAGCAACTTCAACGCCATGTATGTTTTTTGCTTGACTTTCTGTGACTGGGTGCTGTATCTACTCGGAAACGAACAGGAAGTTGGTTGAATGCAAGTTATACTTGCAATTCCTAAGGTGACTGTTTCTTTAATCGCTGGGGGGGATTAGAGTTGCGTCATAATTGCATTTGCTTGTGTGGCTTGAAGTCTACATGTCTTGGCCCCAAAGTCGCCATTGATCGAGCCTAAGTGATCAAAAAACTTCCTGAGCTCATAGCGCAAAAGCGTAAAAGCAGCGCGGTACTTGAACAAAATCGTCTGATGAATCAGTGATTTGGACTCACCAAGTTTGATCACGAAGCCAGCCAGGCCTTAGACAAGCTATCGTTTTGTCAGCGTCAAATGCGACATTTAACCTAACTGAACAGAAGGAGGGTTTCATTTCACACACACCATCACCAGGCGACGAGGGCGTGGATCTGACATGTTTTTGTTTCAAGCACTGATTTCTCACGCGCATGTTCATGTAATCGCAAGATGAATGAGTATTTCTTGAGCAAGACCCTACTGTAAAGCCCCAAACCTCTGATCCCTAGACCCTGCAACTCCTTCCCCCCCCCCTAGGCCCAAGCCCGCAAACCAGAAAGCTTTCTCTCCAGTGCTATCTTTAAGGCGGCCTGTGTATCATGATGACTTGGGAGTGGCTACAGCCGCACACACTGCATTTGCGAACAGACCCTGCCTCGTAGCCGCTGAACTGGACAACACGATTGTCACGAAGCGTGGCATAAACGTTGTGCATCTCCTGCTATGCACAAATCCGGAAGCACTGATGTGCAGACCGCAGCTAGACGTGTCCTGAACCATCTCTGGTCTCGCCTGCCAGGCTACAAAAGCCTTGAAAGCTCGCGGATGCTACGCAACAAACCTGCGCAGCAAGGTCTGGAATTGACAGGAGCTCCACAAAGGATAGCCTTGCAACAGTTGGACGAGCGACAAGCATCTACTTCAAGAATGTTGCTAAGAGCCCAACCATGAGATGACGTTCTGTTGTGTCACGCTTCTCTTGGGTGAATCACCACGGAGCCTGACAGCAGCGCTGCGTGCAGGAGAACATGATGACATGTGTTGACGAGGTTAGGAAACCGACTGCGCTGGGGGCTTCCAGGCTCTCGAAGTCATTAGGCGGATTCACAAAAGACCAATCGTCCCCTGGACTGCTCAGCCAAATGCTTTAGCTTGGCCTTAGCTTGGCCGTGGGCTTTCGGGGGCCTCTGCTTATGCGAAATGCTGATGGCCTTCTAAGAACGTTGTGTCAAGATGAGAAGTCTTCTTCAATTAGATGCAGACTGCTTTCTGGCAACATGCTCTGAAAAGATGTCCTGGCAGCAATGACCCTCATCTCACGAATGATGTTCTCCATCCTCTCCTGCCATGTGACATTTGTGAAAGCTCGGTTGCATCACAGCGCCACGAGTCTTCGTCCTTGGTAAACTCGTCGTTGTCCTTCCGGGGCGCAAACCTTCGGTTCCTGAGCATGCAAACATATCCTGACATGCTGTCACAGCATGAGCATAACTCAACGACATGCACCCATCAAACTCTAAACAGCGCCTTGTCTTACGCAGTTCTGGCTGAGTTCACATCCGATCACTGCAGCCGGCCTCTGCATCACTGCTGCCAGCTCAGCGCCGGTGATGACCTGCTGGCTTCATTGCTCTGAATAAGCAAAGTGTCCCGAGCCCTTGGCCAAGCTGCCTTTGATTGAGGCTCCTGTACGCAGAAGACCTTCTGAAGTCGCTCGTTTAGATCCAGCGACAAACTCATGACCTTGGCTAGCGAAGTATGGCAACAAATGCCACTGAAAAAGAGTGGAGACTGTGTATGTAATGTATCCTGCTACACTGGCAGGCAGGGCAGCTGCGACTGCTCAATCGCAACAATGTGCAAGTCATGGATTCGGTGACTTGCTATCCACAGGTAAAGAAATCCTTCAACTCCTCGGTGGGAACCAGGCTGCTGCAAGCGTCTGCAAAGTCCAAGAGGCGGAAGTGACGGTGGATAGATGAAATCTTGCACCACTTAGGATACCCAATAGACTGTAAGGCTTTAGAGACAGAAGCTGGTGCAAAATTCGCTCCGTCAACAGAATCTGTTCAATGAGCTAACTTCTCCTGGACATCAAAGCACAAGAGCATGGTCTTGTCTGCATCAGTCTTCCACTCGGAGAAAAGAGATGAGATAGTAAAATTATGCAAGAATGGACTGCGGGGCTGCGCATGCTCTCTGACAAGTCGTGGCTGCCAAGCCACACCAGCAGCCTCTGCTGTCGACACCCGTCTGCCAGTTGGAGTCACTTTGACAGCCGAGTGCGAAGAGTCCTGGCAGTGATCGCTTTTTTGACATGCTGTAAAGACCATAGGCTGGCAGTGCGCTAGCACTGCGGTCCGTTGATCTTGTTCTCGGACGGGCTTTAGGACTTGACAAGCGATTGATGTTCACTTCTCCGTCAATCTCCTGCACACAAGCATCTTGCCATGAAGAGACCGGTGATGCGATGCTGTCTGCCTCCGTCTCCCCGATCTTCACGCGCCGACTTGGAGGCTTTCCTGCGTCGGCCGCCATTGTTGGTGCCGCTGCTGCTGCCGCCGCTGCTGCCGCTGCTGCTGCTGCTGCTGCTGCTGCTGCTGTTGCTGTTGCTGTTGCTGTTGCTGTTGCTGGTGTGGCTCCGTTGTTCGACTCCTCTTCTCCTTGGCTCTCCAAAAAGGGCAGCACGACGGCTGCGCCATGCAGCTTTGTTGCAGCTTAGGATTCCATCGGAGTCCGGAATGGCGGGAAGGCCGCCATAAGCTCGATGCTCTTGCCGCGGGGTACTCGCGGGAGATGAGGCAACTGATGCCCTTGAGGAACCTTGGCTCAAGTAGCTCAGCCTTAGGAGACAGCACCCATCTAACTGCTGCCAAGCTTCTAGTAGAGGGCCTGCGATCGTCTGCTGGTAGCGCGAGCAGCTCTATCATGGGAGGAGGCTTTATTAGCTCCAGGTCTGGCCTGCAACACTGTGAACATTGTGACTCCCACTGATCAACAGCATCAGCTGTGGCTGCACCTGTGGGGAACAGGCAACGCCAACTGGCGGAGGCTCTCAGGCTCACGCAGAGCCGACCTAGCAACTTCCCCACGGCTTTGGAGCAGCGCTGAAGCCGAACCGTTGAAGCCAGGTCACTCATCTCCAGGAGAAGCTCTCTCCAGAAGTCCACCGTCCACGCCCTGAAAAGTCCACATCATCAACTGCTAGCAGGGCCATGGGGCCATCGGCGTGAACAGCTGCTGCAAACACTCTACACTCGAAAGAAAAATCATTGAATCATGAAAGAGGCTTCCATTGCGGCCGGCCTTGATGTTGGATCGGAAGACTGCCAGCTGCTGGAGCACCTTTTCATGCTCCTCCTGCAAATATTTCGCACCCCGAATTGCCCACATCTTCTGTGAGCTAAGCGACTGCCTTGAGCTGAAATTACGATCCCCTAGCTATGGCTCGTGGGATCTTGCAAGCTACAAGACTGGACTCGCGGCAAGGATCTCATTAACGATATTTGAAGTCACGAAGACACAAACTATTGCAGGATCCTTTGGGCAGCGAGAGGCTGGGGTTTGCTTTGTATGCTCTTTTCTGCAGCTGCCACGTGCTTTGAGGTATCCCGTTTTTGAAGTCTTGAACCGAATCGCGGCAGTCCTGCCAGCAACCTCAGAATCGCAGAGACAGGATGAGTGAAGCATGCAGGGGACATCTTCCGGGGACAGGCTCTCGTACACATGCCGTTGAATTTGTAGGTTGTGAGGCATTTCCTGGCTCTCGACTGTTGTACAAGAAAGTGGTGTTCATCTGTGTTCGTCTCACCGAACTTATCATGCTGCTGAGTCTCGAATAGCGCGTCGATGCTCCTGCTGCTTTTTCGTGCATACACACCTCCCTCCAGCTTCCCTTTCACCTAGAGTGGCGCCTGGGCCACGTCCAAGAGCAACTGCTCGAAGCGTGTTTCCATGGCCCGCCAGCAGACACTGTAGACTGGCTAACTAATAAAACTCCTTGACTGGATTGCAGATGCTCATACTGCGCCCCCTGTCCTGTCATGCTAGGCAAGCTAACCGTACATGGGTTCACTACTTTGCTGTACTATAACACTATGCTTTTTGAATTTGCAGCTTTTGTAGGTGCCTGTCTACCACCATGCATGACTACCATGTGGTCATAGCTGAAGCTTAATAGCAATGTCATTTGGACGGTTCGGCAGGGAACGTTCATGCTGCATATCACCTGCAAGACCTGGGGCAAACACTGTGGGAACCTCCAGTTCCGCCATCGTCCTGCACTCTACGATGATTCCAACAGCTGCAATGATCAAGCCTCTAAAGCTCATGCAAATTCGCCTGGGAATTGGTAAATTTTCGAGGTACAGCACGGTTGGCGTCGGCGCCTCCGTCAATGCTTCGCTGCACTTCAAGAACACTTTAGGATACAACATTTCAAAACGCAAACGCGCAAAATGCAAGTGATCCAAGCATGTCATCACACAATTTGAGACAGCAAAAAACGTTTTTCCGCACAAAGCTATTGAAAACGACTCGCTGAAAAGGTTGACGCCGTGTGAACCGCCGGGCTGCATGGGCATCAGAAGAGCAGGACACAAAATGCATCACATGAACACACATGCAAAAAAGGCTGTATGCTTCTGGCCTCGCGCAACACGTTTGAAGTCCTTAAGGTCCTCAGGCTCGTTACAAGTACGCGCTGCAAAGGCTAACCACTGCTCTGGTCAGCGCATTACCACTCATCTGCAAACCGAGCACAAAACTTTACACCCGGAATGCAAAGAAGACCGCAAGCTTCGAGAGGACCTTCAAAATTCGCACACACACGTGCAAAACGATACCTGATGAAGGCCGTGCCTGCTCGTCTGGTGGCGAGGGCCGCCGGCCGACTCTTCAACCTGAACAGCCCTCATTGCTCGCTTGACTGGCATTCAAGCGATCCTGTGCAAAGAACCTCTACTGCGGCCCAGACTGCTGGAGAAGCGCTCCTTCTCTGAAGATTCGGAACCGAAGCCAGGCGCAAACTGATCAAGCAGAAAGAAGGAAGCAAATGACAAAACACAAAACTCAAAGCCGGCTGATTGCCTTCTTTTCGGCGGCGTCCCCAACATCCTGGTTTCACAAGGAAGCTGATTTTCACCCATGCATCTCCGATGACAACAAAAGTCAGCAAATGCGGTCGTCCAGCTGCGTGGAGGTTGTGCAAGTATAGCCTAAGCAACTCAAACAAGTAAATACAAACACACGCTGCATGCAGGACATCATGAAAATCCCAAACGCACAGAGGTTCCTGCCATTGTCAAGCAGCCATGCAGACGAACGGATTGCAAAGAGAAGCGTGCTTAACATTTTGAAGTTGCACACGGCTGATTGATTTAATCAAAAGGATGCATAACATTTTGTGATGAACTAACAGTTGACTGCATTGGCCTTCTCTTTTGTATGTGCATGTCGAATCTATCAAGGATGCTGCGCAGTTGCCTTGCTACATGTATGAGCTGTGGCTTCGCAAATGACAACGTACAAGTTTCGTGCATGTCTGAATGTTCTTGGGCCATGCAATGCTCAGCATGGAAAAGTGTGCAATTGACACATACTGGCCCAGTGCCGGCAATTGGGATGACACTCGCCTGTTTTTAAATTTGAGTCAGCTCATACACATGGCATACTGCGGCACAGACTGCAGTAATTCCAACCGCTTACGATTGCCAGCTTGGCGCAGTCCCAATGACTCATCATATTCATCTTTCTTCCCAAATATGGAAAGCAACATACTTTCAAAAAGTTATTCAATCAAATAACTTTGCCATATTCCATCCACTCAATCCCTTATCAAATTTCCCCTAAATCTCTCGATCATATGTTACACAAGCATGACTTCGTCATCAAGTGTAGGTTTGATTGATATTTCCAATCATATAAAACGTAAAATCGGCAGCAATGTATTCAACCATTCAATCAAATCACACATTCACATAACAGCAACTGACATGACTGAATCAATCCGGGCTTTCTTTTCACACGGCGAACTGCGGATATCACATTCGCACGTTGAAGAACATGTATCGGAGTAGGCCATAGCCCACTATGCCTCACTTGGCAATCACCCCAGTCCGCTTCAGCCCTATCATTGCACAAGTACCTGAATGCACGTGTCGCGCATGTAAACAGCAGAAAGGCTGCAAGTTCAAAGACCAGCTAGACTTACCTCTTGCGCTTGCACCCGGTTAACAGAGAACTGAGCTGGGCAACTATGTACTTATGGTTTGGCCCGTCGTCATAATAGCAGCAGAAAGAAAATTTGCCACTAGCAAGTAGCACGGCTGCTGCACCAAACTCTCAAGTATCACCTGCACTCAAGGACGACCCAAGAAATCGAATGGATCCCGGCTTTGCCTTTGACCCATTCAGTCCTAGACTACTACGTAGTCCTGGACCGCATGGTCGGCAACTGCCCAACAGATGGACTGGGTCTGGACCTCGTATCAACCGACGACAGGGACACATTGCACGAAGGACGAATCGTCCAGTCGAGGGCGTGCTGCCCAAAGGAAGGATCCCGGTTTCACCACTGACCCAATCATTCATAGTCATGGACTGCATAGTCTTCCCAGCGGACGGACCTTGCTTAGCCCTCAGACCGAGGATCCAATCACACACATGGGACACATCTGTCCATTCATGGGCACACTGCCTGACCAAAGACTCAATCATTCATAGTCATGGACTGCATCGTCCTGGGCAGCATAGCCCTTGGTCTGTTCAGGGGCTCATTGCCCAGTGGATGGACCTTGTTTGGCCCTCAGAGAGAGTCCAATCACACACATGAGACACATTTGTCAGTTCAAGGGCAAATTACCCATGGGGTGGATCGCGGTTTCACCAACAACCCAAGAATTCATAATCGTGGACTGCATAGTCCTTGGTCCACGGGCTTTTTGCCCAACCGATAGGCCCTGCCTGGGCCCCATTTCACAGATGATCCAAGAGGCACATGTTGGGCACACTTCCAGGCGGACACAGAACAATCTGCTCATAATCAGATTCTTCCAATGTGGCCGGCCTGGCATAGCATGTAACACCAGGCACCTACGCCAGCTCCAGCGAGCACAACTTGCGCCGCCCACAGTCACACACTCTGACAAGGCAAGCGCTGACGCGATGAACTCTCGACCGGACTCGATTTATAACGCTGCTCCGAGCGTATTGTCACATGTTGGGAGAAATCATGCGGCCTCTGTGTACCGCACTGTAAATCCGAACATGAAAATGGCCTTCATACATGTCCCAATCATCCTGCAGGATCCTATGGCGAAACCTTCGGGTATCTGACGCATTGATCAAGCGGCGTAAGACCACAGTTTCTCGATGTGAGACTGCTTGTGACACTGCTCTCATCCAAGAACAACTCACTGCCGCTACATTGGCTACATTAACCACTGAGCCGATGTGGATGGTGGTTGCCACCGCGATCAAGCGATGGTTGCACCAGTAAGTCACAAAAGTTGGTCTTGCACTGAACGCGCTGAATCTGGAATCAAGAAAAGCATCTACTTCACGGAAAAGTTCTTGATGAACTACTGCTGAATCTCGAAGCGCAGCAACCGCGGCCCCTGCTTCATCTTCTGCTGACAAAGTTCCTGCGTACCATGGTCCATAGAGAGGATCCGGTACCCCTTCAGCATCAAAACTGATGTCGTTATAGATCCAGTCGTCCATAACAAATATAGATATCACACTCAACTCATCAATTATACAAATATGTACACAGTCAAATCAATGCAGACACTCACAATGTTTTCACGGCACAGCCGAGAGTCGCGGGGAAANNAATGCACCCTGGAGCTGGGATAGCGTATCCCGTTGCTGTGCACTAAGAGTGCCCACAACTTGCACTAAGAGTGCATGGATGCAGTTGATGCATCTTCTTTCCCCCACTCGACTGACGCAGCAACTACGTCGGCCTGAGCACCTCGCCGGTGACGAAACAAGTCGGAATCTCACGTGTGTACCCACCAAGGAACGCAACTTCTTGCCACTTGCCTCTCGACGGAGGGTCTTTTTTGCACTTTGAACCGCAGT
>CAJNIZ010007095.1:0-16241 GCA_905231905.1 Symbiodinium pilosum
AGCATGCGTGAAACTACAGGCATTGTACTACCTACTTTGTACTGCTAAACTGCGTGTATTTACAACTAGGGTTTAGGGCTTTTGGATTGAGGGTTTAGGGTGGGATGGTGGGTTTAGGGGTCTTGGATTGAGGGTTTAGGGTTTAGGGTTTGGGGTTTAGGGGTTTTGGATTTAGGGTTTACGGCTTTTGGATTTAAGGTTTAGGGGGTTGGGGTTCAGGCTTTAGGGGTTGAAAGGTTTTGGCTTTAGGGTTTAAGGGTTTTGGATGTAGGGTTTAGGTTTTACCGGTTTTGGATTTAGGGTTTAGGGTCCAGTGGTTGTGGATTTAGGGTTCAGGGGTTTAGGGGTCTTGGATTTAGGGCCGGGGCAGGGGGGAATTCAGGGTTTAGCGTGTAGGGGTTTTGGATTTCGGGTTTAGGGTGTTTTCATTTGGGGTTTAAGGTTTGGGGGCTTTGGATTTAGGCTTTAGGGTTTGGGGTTTTTGGTTTAGGGGTTGAGGGGTCGTGGATTTGGGGTTTGGGGGTTTTGGACTTAGGGTGTAGGGGTTTAGGGGTTTTGGATTTAGGGTTTCGGGGTTCTGGACTTTGGGTTTAAGGTTTAGGGGTTTTGGATTTAGGGTTTAGGGTTTAGAGGTTTTGGATTTAGGGTTTAGGGTTTAGAGGTTTTGGGTTTAGGGGCTTTGGGTTTGGGGTTTAGGGTTTATGGAACCACTTGGCTGCAAACAAGCGGGCAAAAAACACATGTCAAAGCGACCCAACCAAAAAAAAATGCTAAGCGACCCCCAAAAATGTTGGCTAAGCGACCCCTTTCCAAACATGGGGTTTGATGTTGCTTTGAGGGAAGGCACCTCGCTGCGTGTCCTCTCCCTGAAGACACGCTCCCTTGAGCCAACGGACCTCTGCTGGTCAAGTCCAGAAATGGGGATCGCAGAAATCGAAAGATATTGCACTGTGCGCTACATAGAGTGAAACGAAATCTTGCAAGTAGTCTTCCGATTACATACCATACTCATACTCTATGGCGATCATTGCCTGACAGGTTGCGCTAAGCCACCGGCATCTCAATTCGCAACAGGAAAGTGCGAAGAGCTGACTCCTGCGTAGCAAAGCATGCACCGATGCAGAAGTTCGGATGCAGCAGGGTGAAGCGTGATTACAGTGCCTTGGTAACAGAGCCTGCCCCTAATGACAAAGAACCCGTCGCAAGCGCAGGGGGACGCCCATTCAGAATATGTGACATCGCTCGCTACGGATGCTGCGATGCGGTTCTCATTGCTCAGCATGACTTCCACCAGAACACTGGTCTAAAAGCTGGGGACCCGCTGGAATCCGAGTACGACTTCATGATGGCAATGCTTCACAACTCCTCCAAACGCAGCAGTGTGGCAGCTGCCGTCAGTGATTCATCGCCTCAAGGCTCCATGGCAACTGGAGGTCTGAAATCTCATTGCACATCACAATTAATCTGACGGCTGTGCAGTGACATGTCATGCTAAATGATGTAGAACAGTGCTTGCACTGGTCCTCCTGCTGAACAACAAGAGCAGTAGCAAGAGAAACATTCATGTCAGACGCATCACACCGTCCGTCTCCAAGCGCATCCGCACCCAGACCGAAATAACAATCATCTTCAGGAGCGTTAAACAGATTTGTGAACGGTAACTAGAAGTGCAAATGCCGCAAGAAGCGCAGGTGCAAAGGCACTCTTGCCCTTTTGAAAATCGGAATTATTCATGTTTTTGTTCTTGGGCTCACAACAATCCCAGCTTGCTAAGTGGCAGAGGCGATAGTCCAAACCGCGAAAGTAGACGCTTCGTGTGAGAGTGATGTGGGGATGAGAGGGTGCAATAGTTCAGACAGGTGTTTGACAGATGAACGTCGCAACATTCTTGTCCCAGCCTCGTGACTGCAGAACACATGCCCCTAGGGACTAGAAGTGAAAAAATGCATGCTGTAAGAGTTTGAGCTCATACTACACCACCACACCCACCCCCACCCCCGCCGCCGCCGCCGCCCCCGCCACCACCACCACCACCACCACCACCACCACCACCACTACTACGGCTACCACTGCTGCCGCTGCCCACATCTCATCACAATCACAGCAAGCAGCCCTACCCGAGAATTAGCTCCAGAACAACCAACCCCCAGAGTGGCGCGCTCTTTACTTCTACGGGGTGCCACTTGCTTTATACTTTCCACTGAAACGAAGCACTACACATTTTACAGCATGCCTGAATCTAATGATGCCAAGCTGCCCAGATCCGGATCGGAGAGGACAGCAACAGCCGCGACTACACGGCAGCATTCCGCTACCTCGCAGGCTTTTGGGGTTCAGAAACAAGAAATTTAGACATCTGACGTAGGAGCGCATGAGAAGCCCGGATCTGAGGTCTTCAATTCCAGCTTGTTGGGGTGGTGGGGTTGAGGGATTCAGAGCGGTGCAAGGTCTAGGTTGGAAATTCAGAATTCGGTAGTTGGCGGACGCATGGCTTCGTTTCTCATATCAATGTATCCGATAACTGGACGTCCCCCAAGCCCTCAATAAAGGCGCAAAGAGTAAACCAACCACTGCATTCTATTTAGCTCTTTGGAGGCTTCCAAAAGCCACATGAACCCTAGACCCTTAACCACATCTTTAAGAAGCCGGGCCTCTGGGATCTTCATGCCTGTGGCAACCAGTCCTTGCAGCAGAGCCTCCGACGACCGGGCTTCAAACCACAGAGACCACACCAACTGTATAGAACTAATTGCATCCGACATCACTATCCTCCTTAGAATCTTGCTGTGGCATGCTCAGCTGGCCTCAAACCAGTCCAAACAAGCGTCTTTCGGAGGCCCATCTTGCAACCTGCCATAAAGGGAGGCCAAAGGATTGAAAAGCGTCAGAAGTGCCCCTACCTTGTGGATGCATTCATCAAAGTACGGGCAGCGCTTGCCTGGAGTAGGCTGGGCTTTCGTGCGGCAGCTGTGAAAGAGGTAATAACCAACTTTTCGCGCGCTTTTCTGAGACTGCCGCCAGTTCTTTCCATGACTTGTCCAGCAAGAGTCTATCCCACAAAGGCCTTGCAAGATGCCAGATTGGACATTCCAAGACTTCCAACATGACGCCACACCTTTGGACCTTCGAGCGTATTCCCCCAGCTGAGTTCCACGCCCAGATGCTCCCTGCAGGTTACAGTGATGAGACAAATGCCGAGCGAAAACACAGCAACATAGCTGTCCACATCAGGTCTATTATCGCATGGCACCTGTGAGGACATGGCTTGCAGCGCAGCTCTGAGCAGGTAGAAGATGTGATACCTCTGCTTGTTGTTGTTGGCACACACGAGTGATACCCGCACTCGGATCTGCAGGATGTGTCTCCGTCAAGTCAGTTGTCGGGTCATTGACGCAAGGGACACAACTTGGCGCAGAACGTTCTCTCTCCGTCGGGGCGTTCACCAACAACGCGAGATGCCTGCAACAGTAGGGTCTGAGTCTGCCTTTCCTGCGGGCCGTTTGACGACACGACGACACATTACATTCAGGCAGCACACCATTGTCGAATGAATACTATACTTGTGACATGCTTACACTGCTAAGCACTCCTCCAGCATGTAGGGCTTCAAGGTGGCCCCCACCACTTCACCAGATGTGGCCAAATGTACCTGCCGTATGCTACATGCAACATCAAGCTAGTCCTTGCAAGGCGAACGGAAGTACGCTGCTCGTTACGGAAGGTCGGGAAGCCCTATGTGGCAATGGACGCTAAGGGGTTCCCGGCACGACACAAGAACTTCGATGATTCAGCGTGATGCTTGGCAAGCCCTGAAGAAGGAAACAGCACAAGACAGGGCTTGCCTCGATAAACTTGCCAAACCGGCTGGAGTTGGCATTTTGTCGAGTATGGGCGTTCCCAAAGGCCTACCGGCGCACTCCGACACTTAAGGCAACAAAAATTGTCCACCACGATTCGACGATTCATGACCGGCCTCCAGCACCGGCGTACTCCGTAAAAGCCGGTCACGAACATCGGCTGTCACAGGATGTCCTCAAAATCATTCTTTCTGGCTCTTCTGTAGAGAGGATTGGGTTTTGATGCACACTTCGAGTCACGTGGTGTCTGGCATTGCAAAGCACATGCATTCTCAAGGCATACATTGTATGTCACCAGGATGTACTACCAAGGCTTGCAAGGAAAAGAGGAGCAGACTTTGAACCGCTGTCTAGTCAATATAGTCTGGGCTACAGTGTCCGTAGTGCAGCAGGTGCACGATTCCGATTTGGTTCAAGCCTCCGAGTTACGTGGAGAAAAAACTTGCAAAGAAGCCTGAAGAGGCACACAACACTTTGGTTGTGTGGCAGCCTATGTTGGACGATCAAATGACAGCGGCAAGCCGAAACTATGATCATTCGTTTGCAGGGAAATGCAGCAAAGCCCGGGAATCAACAAAGAGCTTGTAAATTCTCACCACAAGAAGTCATGCTTCATGCCAATAGTTGTAGCAAAAGGCGCGGAGTATGAGGACCCGTTCATCCGTTCATCCATAAGAGACAGAATGACAAGGCAAGAGCAAACCTTCCACCATTTTGTCGAACATGCTACACATGGTGACAACTGGAGCACATTCCTTGAACAAAACAAGAGAGCACGCATCCGAGTGCGATTGGACATCAGGCGGGGTCCCTTCCTCGCTCCTCTTTCTTTGGAGGATCATGCTAAGGGAGACAGACACCTTGCCGAGATCCCCGAAACCCAATAAATCCGAAACCTGACACACAAAATCCAGCCCATGATTAGAAGAAGCGGTCTGAGCGCAAGACGTTTTGCCAGAAATGCAAGCACAGCTCGAGTCGCCTGACCCAAATTGATTCTCAGATGAGATTTTATACTTATGCATACAGAGAAAATGGTCTGGAGTTAGAACAGCTGTCGTACTACTTGTAGTAATGAGGACGGATGAGAAACGCTCAGCAGCTGAAGCCAGAGAAGGGAGCCACCCGCTCAGTACACATCCCCACACAGAACAGATATTCCTTGAACAAACATCATCACATGTCACTCGCTCCGAACTGTCACTAAGAGAACAGATAAAACCTTCATTTCCCCGAAGAGAACAAATAAAACCTTGAGCAAATATCGCAAGTCACCCGCTGGATAAACTTCTCAAAAAATAAAACCGAGAACATGTCCCCGCTTTCTACATTTGCCCAAAAAGAATGGATAAAACCTTGAACAAACATTATCGCATGCCACCCGCTCGACACACTTTCCCAAAGACAACCGACGAAACCTTCAAGAGCCATTCTCAGAATGTGGTCATTCATCACAACCAAGCACCCTTCAGTGAATCCCAGGCTTGCCCACGTCGCGTTTTTTCAGATGCCAAGATCCCAAGTGGAAGCGTTGCCTACAGCATCTGCAACCCAAGGAACTGCTTGAGAGTTCTTAGAATGCAAGGGGTGGAATGTACAGGACTATACTAAGGTCTTGGAGGACTCTGGCTGTCATTCAGACCCCCTTGCAGTGAAGTCCGGAACTCATTCCTCCGGATCTTCAAACTTCTCTGCAACTTCACGCGTCAGTGTCTCCAGCTCAGACACCATGAACTCCGACGCAATACCTGGTGAAATCGGAATCAAGAAAACTTCCGCTTATACTCCCATTTTCTTCAAACGACACACTCAAAACAAACTGCCCTCCTGGATTCAGCCACCTCTCCGCAAGTCGAAGGATGACTCAATGAGCAGTCGATCTGCACGGCGCTCCTTTGTCATTTCCAAGAAGGAAAAGAAGGACTGAGCTTGAGGATCCCAGCACAGCCAGACTTCGCTCTAAAACACTTCCAAGGTTCCATCTTGGCCACAGGAAAATGACCTGAGACACTTATGCTGGCATCACCAGACTCAGGCCAATTCTATACGTACTTTGCCTGCAGGTCACAGAAGGACTGTTCGCAAACATGGCTCACACTTCGAACAAGACGGGCGGCGTGCTTCTGCCACTGCGAGGAAGCTTAATTTCAATGTTGAGCCTTTCAGCAAGTCCTGATGGGAACTGTACTTACTCTGTCGCTGATGAAGCAGTGAGCTAGGGAAAGTCCAACAGCCTCCTCCAACGGGCCTCTCAGCTTTTCCCGAAGCTCCTGCCACCTGAAGGAGCCATGCTGTTCTGGAGACTAGGCTCTCAAACAATCCGGCCTGGTGATGTGCTCAATCTCCCCCTGAAGCGCCTCCAAACTCTTTGGCCCCGTCAGGCTTTGGAAACGCATGCACCTTGGACGAGAATTTTCGCATACCCATTAAGCTGTCTCGAACGTTGTTTGTAAGCAACAGTAAGGCTTCATTTTGGACACTCTTATGGCACTGACGGCAGGCCGTGTCTCTGCGAGCAAGCTTCCGAGACTTACATCAATGCCTGGAAGGCTCTCGAAAAAGGGATAGGAGGCACGTACATGAGGAATAAGTGAGCCCATTCAGGCATTGAGACGATTATGCTGCTGCCACGGAGTCGTAAAATTTGGAAGTCCGCCTGTCCCACTCCATGGCAAATATCATGCTAAGACGGTCCACTTACCAGCAGGACTTCCTCAATGAAGTGGCCTGGCTAATGGCCGGAAGGATTCACATTTGCAGCATCTCGGCTAATAAAATGCAGCCATATGAATTGCAAGGGACAGCATCAAGTCATTAGAGTTAAAAGGAAGGCTAAGCGCCAGATTATTCCAAGTGCTAGCATTACAACAGTAATCTACCCTTTCGTCCCTTGCAGCACCATCGCATAGTTGGATGTGAAAAAATTTTGGGCAGCTGCCCTATCACTTGCGACGGTGCGTGAAACTGGGCTGTAGCCAAGTCCTTCCTCAGCACAGTCCATGGACCATGGTCCTTCACGTTCTCATCCGAACGTCATGTACGCAATCTTTCCGGACTGACAGATGGGGCAGCACCTATCAGAGGCAGTCCATACAATTGTGACTTCTGGAATTCGGTCCTTCGGAAAGCCTCCTCTCAGTCTACCCGCACGTGCAACGCTCATGAGGTGGGGGGGATCTGGGCGGGGGACCCCGCTAATGTCGGGCGCAAGGTAGAAGCTGCACAGCACTCGTTACCTTGTTGTGCCTAAGCCGTAAGCCATGCTGAATCAGGGATACCCCTCACAAAGAGCCCGAGCCCCCTTCCAAGCCACGGCTTCGAATTCAGAAACGAAATCTTTGCTCATCCTGATCGGATCGGACTACAGGCTTTGCATGCCCGCGATAGCTTGAGGCCCCTAACATCAAGGCTTTCACAAACACCCAGTATGAAGCACAAACACTGCAAGGCTAGTGCTCTGCTCAGGGCAGTCCTTCCTGGCATTAAACAGTCTCCTTGCAGGGAACAACTACTTCAGATTGCACACATCAGCCCCTCCCAAAGTTAAGAGCTATGGGCAGGATATTGTCTTTTGAGTTGATCGCCTCTTCTAACGTGGGGCCGACATTTGCCATTGCATATGCAGCAGGGTATTACACGTTTCGGAGCACCGCGAGAAGTCGACACTTACCACAAAGGATGAGTACCACGCTCGTTCTAGGTGATCGACATCTGTTGGCACATACAGCAAAAGCGAGACCTGTTCTCACATGGCAGCTGGATTCCAGGGTCCAGACATCAAACACCACTGGCAACTGGCGCACCAGCAGGCCGCATGTGACGGTGAAACGCCCTTGCAACACATCGTAGGCTCAGAAAGCTGTGGCCGTGTGCTGCAAGTAGTTTTTTCTAGAAAAAAACTAGTAGAAGGTTTGTGATGCAGGGCCTTTGCTGTGGCCACTAGCAGCTTGCACCTTGCATGCAAGTCCCTGGTGGCCACATCACACTCATAGTTACTTGTCCTGGAGCCAACGCATCTCCCGACAGAGGCGTGTGTCGCGGTCTCTGTACTTAGCTGCCTGGTGTCTACCTTATTTGTCTTTAAGCTGAAACTGCGAATCCGAAACCGTAACCCCACCTTCACTTGCGCACTGACTGGGAAGCTCACGCCCAGGATCAAAACACAAATGGACTGGCTGCCCGGTCCAAAAAAATTGCCGTGGTGGTGATAGGCTTTGAGATAAGCTCAGGAAGAGCTCACTTTAGATCCATAGCCTTATCCCTCACGCACGACCCACGACACTGGTCAGATCAAACCAGGCCATGTTCAAAGTTGAAACTTTGGGAGCTTACAGAGGGCTAGCAACGCGTCATCTTCTGCGTATTCCTTGACGACGCTTGGCACGACGATCTTCGTACTTGATGCGTAGTCTTTCCGCTCTTGCCTGGCCGAGACCACAATGGAGATCGTGTACTACAGAGCGACACGGTGCTGTGTGTGTTAATCAAGTCTGTTGGTTTGCTCACATCCCGCTGGCTCCAGTCTTCCTGAAACCCCGAAAAGCTGTCCAAAAGTCTTGAGCATCCATTTCGCACGACTCTGAGTCACTGCGAAGATTGCGAGAGGCATCTGGGCTGCAACACGTGTCATGGTGGTTGCACATGTCCTACGATAGATCTTTGGCAAAAAAGCTGGCCTGCTCCCGCGTACACAGGTGGCAAAACCGGCACGAGTCTCCAAGGCGACACCCTCCGTCCTGCAATCACGTTGCCAGCATTCACTGACTTCATATTGCACCGAAAACTCTCTCAGCTTGTCTGGGCCAAACCGCAAAGCTGAAGGCCCGTATCAAGAGTCAACATTTGTCAGATATGGCTGCCCTGTCCTTCAACTGGAAGAATCCTCAAGCAAGCTTGCGGAAGACTTGCGCAAAAGGGGTTCAACAAGACACTGAAACAGCCTCGTCCCTAAGACACAGTAGTCCAAGGGTCGGCAAGGTTTGCAGGTGCCATTCAGATGGGCAGCCAAACTGTTCTGCGCTGGCTCGGCGGAGTCCTTCAAGCATGCGGTGAAGCACCATGCCTCCTAGGCTTTTTAAATGATGCACCACAATCATGTGCTGTAATCCAGACCCCTGATCCGTATTCAAGAACCACGATGAAGGAACACCCCATTTAACAGGCTCTGTCTTGCCTGCTTTGCCTGCTGAAGCTTTGTATCTACTGCTACCAAAGCCTGGCCGCCACTCCTCCGCCTCAGAGCAACCTGAATCGCTCTCGTCGCCATCCGAGTCCAGACCCGGAACCACTCTGAACTGACAAGGGCAGAGCAAGTCAAAATAAGAAGTAAAGAGCTCAGGGATTCTGGGTTTGGACACATCAACGTGGTCCAAGGCCTGAAAATCCGAGGATGCGGAACTTTCTGAGGTAGCTTGCACTCCAACGTTTAAACCTCAAGGACATGCCGTGAGCTCACACACAGGCCTTCAAAAGAAGGCAGCCCTGGAGGCAAGGGCCCCCCAAAACAGAGCAGGATTACTTGGTAGTGCAGCCCAAGCAACCTCTATCGTTGCTGCTGTCATCTGATCTGCCTGAATTGGTGGAGTTCCGTGATTCTCTCGAGTCACCAGAATCTCCGGAACCACCAGACGCAGCCTAACATCCAGACTGCCACTGAAGCAGCTCTGACGCAATTTTCAAGAAAATTCACACTGCAGTCACTGCACAAACAGGATGGCCTGAGCATCAGAAGTCAAGGGAGGTGTGCGGGTAGCAGAATCGGTGGTGATGCCACAACGGGCACTCTCCGAACTTGTTCCCCGTCCCTTCGATGAGTATCCTGCACCTGAGTTTGGTTTTTTGAAGCTGGGAAGACTTGAGCAGGCAAACGGCAGGCAAAAAGAAGAGAGCCATGAAGACAGAAAGATTAAGCAAATCAAAGAAGCTGAGCCGGCTGGGGATTTAGAGTACGAAGTGGGACACCGCTTATGGCTCAGTTGCGCAAAATATCCAGGCGTCACTTTGCAAAGCTATCGCAGAGAAGCCAAGACAGCGGCCAAACAAAGAGTGGCAGGAACACATAAAAGTTGCACAAGCACAGAGGAGGCGAGGGTGTGTGCAGTGGGGCGCTGCACTCAGATCCTTCTATTCATGTCTTCAAGCAATAACTGAAGCTCATAAATCCTTCATACAGGTTTAGATTCGCAGACGAGGCACTGATCTGCTTGGTTTGCCAGGCATTCTGCTCTAGGTCATCTGATGAGGTTGATAGGTCGGATGAAGTCTGGCAGCAAGCGTAGCGCTTCTATTATGATTGTCATCGCTCTCTGCGCAGTGCTGCGTGTACCAGCGTAGAGCACGGCTGTGGCTTCAGGCTTAGCAGCAACTGCAACAGATTCCAAAATTGTCCATGCTGAAGCGCCTGTGAGCTCAGGAGGCCCGGAAGGCCGGATATCCTGTGCATGACATCCGGAACTTCCATGCTTGCCCGACCTAGGGTTTCAAATGCTTTGGCAGAGACATCTAGGCTATCCCAAAGACTTGCAGGTGAGTTGATAGCCAAGTTACGGCCATTGGATGGCCAGCTTGAGGAACTGCTTTTCCCTGTCGCCTGCTTCACAACAACACGAGCCCATGGAGCTGAAAGGACTCCTGTACTATACAAGCTATACTAAACTCGACCTCGGATGACGGGGCTCAGAGGCAAAGACACCCTCTTGACCACCCTGCATTGCAGCCCTGCCCCTCGCTTCAAAAGCAGCAGGGTTGTTTGGCACAACCCAGGATGCCCAATATAATCTCCAAAAAAGGTGGCCTGGCTCATGTGCACCAGCTCCAGCACGCAGTTGTCAGCAAAGGAGCACGATCGTCGTGAATAATCCCTTGCGAAACAGGGCATTGCACCGCAGAACATACTCTCACACGTCCTGAAGTCAAAAGTACATAGACAAACGACCTGTGTGGTAGTTACTTTAAGATCATGCTGCTGTCGCACCAACGCTTGGACTTCTGGTTGAATGGCTCCTTGCCTGAAATCTGGTGCATCATCAATTGGCCTCAACTGAAGCAATCAAGCAAGTTGCATGCTAGCAGACCACTACAGTAGAGGGTCCAGAGTCTCTTCCTGCAGCTGCTGAATCATGCTGAACCCACATCTTATTTCTTTATCCGGCCGTCAATGCGGGCACGATGCACTGCTTGCAAAGCATCCGCAGACTGGACAAATATCCTTAGTGATTGCAAGCATGATCAAATCACAGCTATATCAGCACAGGGGCTGCGTCTCAGTCTTAACAACCTGTCACATGGGGAGGATCGCTCTGTCCTTGTTGCAAGCAGGAGTCACATGCGTTAGCGCTGGGGATGGCCGAGCCATGGCACCCTGAATTGCAGGGCCAATTCGGCTACCGGCCTCTAATTTCACGACCAGTCTTCACTCATTCGCTGTAGGCCGCAAACGCACGGGCAAGACGCAAGTCAGCTTCATGCTGCAAGCAGTCAAACTTACACACATGTTCAACTTGCAGAAGCAATGCAGGCTCAGGGATGTGCGTACCCGTGAGCTCAAAAGCAGTGGCATCAGCAAAATCACGAGCACGCTGCTTCTGCTGATCCTGGATGCACATGTACGTGACTGGCAAACTGACAAGCCGGATCAGCTTGCGGAGGGCCTGCTAGCCTTCCCTTGCTAGCCTACATAGACTCAATACACATTGCTCCTCCAGCCAATCACGAGTTCGGTGAAGAAGAGCCATGTCAGGTTCTTCTGCACCCGGCGGTGACAAAGCTGCTCTGAGCACATGCCGGTACACCTGCGACGTGTGAAGCTTTAAGAAGGGCTCAGTCTAAAAGAGCGTCATCATGGCCTGCTCCGCTCCCAGCAAGAACTCCTGCTAACAGAAGGCAGCAAAAGCAGCAAGCTGGGACGCGGGAAAAGCCAGGCGAAGCCTTTGCGCAGTCCTGTGACGTGTTCCACCGTCGGACCAAGTCAAGTCCTTCCCCGCTGAACTCGGCACCGTAAAACCAGTGCCGCAAACGTACAAATCCCACCTGAGCTGAAAATCCACAGAAACAGAGTTGGATTCACTGATATGACAAGATGATGCATGGAATGACTGTAGGAAGACGTGAGAACATTTGCCAAGCCAGCCACTAGCATGGGCGATATAGCTTGCAAGATGCGAGAGGAATGACCTTAGCAAATGCCAGCTACTGCAGCTTTCAGCTCTGAGCGCAGCTCCCTTTCATCAAAATGTTTGCGACATCAAGGGTACAAACTCACGGCATCCACGAAGGCTGCCGTCTGCAAATGCTCCTGCGCGGTAGGCCCAAAGTCACCAACACTTGCCAAGCAGCTGAACCACTGCGGCAAACAAAGCTTTTCCAAACTGCAGCGATCCTTTGTTGGAATTGATAATTAATAGGTGGCACTGCAAGCTAGGCCCGGCCAGACGGGGTAATAGATTGCAAAGGAGGTAGAACACATTGTTACAAGTTAGGCAACAAAGGAGAGATCAAAGCAGCAAAGAGTGTCATAGAGCTTTGCTTGCCTGTGCAGTACTCATGAAGCCGTCTTTTCTCTCAGGGCATACGCTGCTGGACGCTGAAAGCAACCGGAGTCTCACCGATGATACATCATTCTGGAACATTCCGTGAATGCCTGCTAGGTTCTCTCTGCTTGCTAGTACACCTCCGAAGCCAAGCGACAGCTGAAGAGAAAACTCGCAAGCCCTTGATCCGGATGCTCTGCCTCTGTGTGCTCGAGCCGCGGCAGCCGTCTGGCCGCCCATTGCCAAAGCCGTTGGGAGCTCATGTCTTACGACTATTGGTTGCTCTTGCGGTTGGGGGGTCCAAATGGTGCCTAGGTGTTCCAAATGCAAGGGCTATGCACCGATCCAGAGCAACTTGGTTTTGGTCTTGCTTCCTCACGGAGTAACATGGACACATGTGCGTTCTTACCTTAACAAGCATGGCTATGGCGGCAAAACACCCACGGCTTCAGATCTCATGACTCTGTGCCTTGCCTAAAGGTGCTGCTCTGAACTTCAGAAGATGCGCAGAAGTGCCTCAGTCTTCCCAGCTCCGCTCTCACCCGTGATGAGCAAGGCTTGCCTGAAGCATCATGCACGCAAGACTTGGAGCCAACTGCCGCGAGGCACAAGTGCAGGCTGCATTCCAGAAAAAGAAGCCCTTACACTGACATACACGGAGAGCTGACGACTGACGACTCATGGCCTCGTCCCGGGCGCAGACAAGGACTGCTGGACCACTGAATACAGGTGCGGAGCCTGACAAGAGCCATAGGAAATGCAGTGTATTGATTATCCATCGTGAACTGCAGCACATGGCGCAAACAGCGCTGTAGAAGTTAGCTGATAATATTGTTGTTTGTCGTTTTGTGAGCTGCGAGCACCCGGAACCCTTAAGGCAGAACACCATGGTAGAAAGCTTTCCGTGGCGCCTGTGGAGGACGGCTGGAGCGCGCTGCCATCTCCTGGCTCAGAAGTTTCTTGAACAGCACGAACAGAACAGCTCCGCACTCCTTCCAGGACCCGGCGAAGTCGTGTTCCAATGAAACCCGAAACCTGAAGGACCTCTATCCTGCTTCCGCCTTGCCTCAGGAAAGACCTATTCTTCTCATCCAGCTGCAAGAGAGCAGGCACTGAGGCCTCGCTAAAGGCTCCAACGTCGGAATAGGGGTTCACGGAAACCAAGACATCACCAAGCCAGGTGTAGATTTGCCGTCTTTCATACCTGCGCCGCAGATGCCGGTAGCAGAACTGCTGAAAGCACGGCTGAAAAAGATCTGCCATGATTCGGCATTTAACTTCAAGACAAAACGGACACATCATGAAATGCCCTCCTTCTACTTATTCAGCAGCTTTCCCGTTGGTCTGGCCTGGCCCACAAACCACGCAGGAGCTCGGCATCACTGAAATCCTGGAGCTTCTCAGCCGAAATCACTGTTTGATATTGACTGTAATCTGCATTTTTTGGTGGACTTCCGGCTTCGAATCAGTTACCCCGAAGCAACAGCTCTGTACGTGCCTGACAATAAACGCATCGCGAAAACTTTGATATCATGAAAATATGGAATGTTGTGGCTGTTGCAAATGCTTCACCTGTCAACTCTTCTCAGCGGAGCGAATGATACCTTGACCTAGCGCCAGCATGCCGGCTTTATGGTCTGATTTTGCCAGGTGGGCTAGATCACACAAAACAAATGATGAAAGAAAATATGCGCTCCTCCAAACACAGGAGATCTGCAGGCACTTGTTCGTCGGCTTCACCGCAACCTGACGCAGAACAAGCAACCCAGACGTCTGCGTTTGGTTTCCTCAGGTTTCTTTTTCATGGCTCACACGTCAAAAAAGTTCGCGGTTGTTCGCCTGAAGAATGCTCTGCACCCTTTGAACCTTAGCCAGTCACAATCAGCGCAATGTTTCGGTCCAAATGCAGGTCATCAAACATATTCAGTCTTGGACAACGCACAGCTCGAAATTGCGAGCTGGGCTGTCCCAAATGAGCAGCATCAATCCCTGCAAACTCTGCCAACATGCTCCCGACCAAGCCAAACGTGTGGCATTACAGGAGCCTCTGGCCACACCAGCAGTCGCTGACCTGGAACCACATGCACAACTTGCAACATCAAGTTGAGCTTTTTGCGATCCAGCGTTTTTGCGCAAAGCTATGGCTCACACATTGCGCGGACCAGTGTTGCGGGAAGGTGTTACACCAAGCGGTGCATCTCTGAATGAACCAAACACTACATGATTCACAAATGGCCCGCACATGAAACGACAAGTGCCTATGCAACCTTTTTCGAATTGTAAAGGTGGAAGCCTTTTCGTGTGTGACATCAACCCGGAGCAGTGCCATGTTGATGTCGGTCGCCAAAATCTGACCACAAACGCCGAATGTGCCATTGGTACGCCGTATCCGTAATCATTGACAGATCACAGCGAACAGCTGACCCCTTCGTGGGCACGACGCTAAAATCAACATTTACAGCGCTTCATAAGCCCTAGGGATCATCTTGACATGCTTGCGTATTTCATTCCAATTACAACTGCAAAATGTGCTAAAGACTTCCACGATTTGCGTACCCTTTGATGCTGACCGTTTGGGGTTCTAGAAGTTTCTTGAAGAAAGTGTGCGTCTAATGGTTACCAACGTGAGATTTGATGTGCTAGCAAAAGGACATCATGTGCAGTTGCATGATTTTTTGTTCCTATAGCTGAAAATCACCCAAACAACAGTCTGCAGACCAAACTCTCATTTTGAGACTTCCACAAACACCGTAACCCACGTTACTGAAAATCAAAACTACAAAGCTCCATACAGACCAAAACGAAAAGGTATGAATCTTGAAGCTGTCTAGGCACCTGAACCTTTGCAATTTGAAGATGCTTGTCAAAATCAAAATTAAGGCTTTGAAGGTTTCCTTATCTCCGTTTGGTGTTTCACGTTGCGGACAACTCAGCTGAAACATGGACAAACTTGACGGAAAAATTTGGAAGATCGGGCTTCCAAGTAATTATGCGTCACTCACTCACTCAACAGCAATAGTGCTGGAAGCGCACTTGGGTCGATGTCTTTTGCAGCCGCGGCTGAGCATAGTGTCAAAATTTGGATTATGAGGTCCGTTCAGGCACCGAGATTCCCGCATCACGATCCCCTGAATCTGTTAGCAAGGAGCCTCAACCTTCCCTTGGGTGGGTTGGGCGGGGACCAAAAAATATTTCAAGCTCCTTCCCAGAACCACAACTGCAAACCCGGATCAACTGAATCCTACAATCTTTGTTTGACATGGGGACCGCAAATCCGTGAACCGCACATGTGCGTGTGTGCGTCTGCACAAGCTCAACACGATTGCAAAAGTTAAGAGGACCAGCTACAGGAAAAAAAGTATTTCAATCACAAATCACCAAGAAAAGTTTGCAACCACAAGTTTCACGGTATAACTTTGTTTCTGAAATGCTGGGAAATAAGGATCTATCAATCGTGATTGAGGATGTTCAATTTTCCCTCTGGCATTTCAGGTTCCAAACAACTCAGCTGACACATGGGCAAACTTGACATTCGATTTTCACCACAATGCCCAGGAACCACCTCCATCCAATCCTCCTCATAGAAATTCGGAAAAATTTGGAAGATCGTATTTCCAAGTATGAGTCACTCACTCACTCAATCAACAGCAGTAGTGCAGGAAGCGCACGTGGGTCGATGTTTTGCAGCCGCAGCTGAGCATGGTGTCATAACTTGGATTCTGAGGTCCGTTCAGGCACCGAGATTCCCGCATCACGATCCCCCGAATCTCTTAGCAAGGAGCCTCAACCCCCCCGCTGTGAGATGTAACCTGTGCGTTACTGCCCTCGCAACAGTACAGACAGCAAGGCGGTCAGG
>CAJNIZ010007097.1:0-16655 GCA_905231905.1 Symbiodinium pilosum
GCCCCTAGATCAGCACCCGAGCCCTGAACCCTGTACTGCCTATACCCGCCCTCCGTACTCAGTACTCGTTCATTGGGTGCTTACACCCCTTGTAGGGCAACAGTCGAAGCCTCCCTGCATGCAAGCCTGGAATATCAAACCTTTACATCAAGGACAGCAAAAGCTGGCTAGTTACCAGATCCAGTCCCCGCAATGATATACCGTTTGTGTTGGCGGCAATATTTGGTTTCTCGGAAGGGGGACAAAGGGCGAAGATAAAGTTCATGAAAGTCTCTGATAATTTCTCTGGGCTTGTGTAGGTCTATGTAGGCCTCCTTGAAGGACCTGAGAACTCCCGGCATTTGCAAAGACCCAAACCCTAAACCCTCTAAGCCCAGAGCCCCAGAGCTGCTACCCGTGGACACGCGTCTGCAGGTAATTGCCAGTGCTGATGCGGCTGAGCCAGCTGAGGCTGCCCGGTGCAGTAGGGTTTAGGGTTTAGGGCATGAAAAGTTTTACTCATTGGTGGTGAGTAGGAAATGGAAGAAAAGATCCACATCATTAAGCTCTACGCAAAATCTATACCCTATGCTTGTACAGGTACAGGATGCATATGCAGCATGTGTAAAGGTTACATGTGCTTGTAGCCATCTCGGATCACAGTAGCGAAGCATGTCATTTTGTACAAAGGTAATAACTACACTTTCAACTTTTCAATTTTCTTTTGTGTTGGGGTGTTTCTGTTTTCTTGTTGAGCTGTGGTAGTTCCTGATCGCGCCATTGCAAAAAAGTTGGTCCGCTTGCTTCGCTCCTGTATCTCGTGGCTAGACCCCAGTGTCAGCAGGTTATCGAGCCCAATTTTGTCTCCACTGGGCTTCTCACAATGGAAGGTAGCAGCGAGCATCCAGCACAGAGCGGGGAGCTCAACCCAAACGCTGCATCTGGGTTACCTCCAGGATTGGGGATAGAACCTCAAGTTAATGGTACTACTCCCTCCATGCAAGCTCCAAATCTTTTTTGGTCAGAAAGGCAACAGGAAGAATTTCGGTTGCAACAGGCAAGGCCTGGCTTCTTGGAGGAAGAAGTATTAACGGACAATGGGGCCAACACGGTACTAAGGCCACCAGAGATCGCAGCAAGGGATATTCCTGTGAGGGATGACGAGGCTGATCAGGAACTTCATCCTCCTTATGAGCGGGAAGCTCAGGTAATAGCTGATGATGTGTCCACGAGGCATATTGCTGGCGGTAGTATGCTGCGAAGAACCACTAATGCTATCCGAGAGGCTCGTGACCAGAGCCCAGTAGTACCGGCCACTACGGCATTTGGTAGTACTGCCGAAAACGGTGAGGTGAGACTTCAACAGTCTCCCGATAGGGATAGCATTTCAACAGCTGGACTAAATCAGCCTAGCCGTGCGGCTGAGCCTTTTCAAGTGCAGCTGGATCAGCACGACAGCTATGTGTATGGCCTGAGAGTCAGTGCTGTCCAGAACCAATTGACTTGGCTCGTGTAGCTTCTGGGGAAGCGGAGTTTGTCGAAGAGCTTGAACAAGACCTAACTGGTGCCTTTCCGGAGGGTGCTGGTGCGGTTCCAAGCGGGGAACGCTTGTCCTCTGCCGACACGGGCATATCTCAAGTTCGAGCAGATGAGCAGAGGTAAAAGATGTTGCTCTTCAGTTAGCGCAATCAGGGGCCTTAGCGCCCGATGCAAGTGCAATTATTCAGGTATTGCTCGACCAGAACGAGACTTTGCAGGGACGTATAGAGGCTTTGGAAAAGTCTCGTTCAGGTTCAGTGACCTCAGCACATACTGCGATTGAGGGAACTGGTGATACCAGTAATGCTGCAGATAGCAGTGGACCTGGCGGGTCGGCGCTTGTTCAATCAGGTTTAATACAGCACGCAACGACTGGCAGTCGGCTTGTTTGTTTGAGAGAAGGTGAAGTGCCTGGTCTTTCGCCTACAGCAGGTATGTTGTTTGGCGGTAGTACGCAAGCATTTGCGGCTAGCGCGCCCAAAGTAAGAGCTTTTAGTTCGGGCGGTACAGGATCCATACCTGCCTCTAAAAGTCTCCAAGGGTCTAGGGCTAGCCAAAATGGTGTCCCTAGCAGTCAAGTTAAGCATGGTCTCCTCAGTCCGGTGCTATCCGGGTCCTCTCTTGTCGCAACGTTTGGACAGGGGGATATGAGTGGGAGTGCGGCCGCTGTGGGTTCGTTACAGTGTCACAGGACCGCAGGCAGGGCGTATGAGGAATACGTCAACTGTTCCCGCAATCAGTAATCCTGCGCCTCCAGGCCATCTCTCAGGCCCGGCCAGTGAGTGATTAAGGTTAAGTAGGGGTCTTCCCATTGGGCCCTCTCCTTGTAATGGTAGTAGTGGTGCAAGTCAGTGCGCGCAGGGGTGTGTCCTTGCCAAACGCAGGGTTTCTCCGCCTTAGGTTCTAGTGGTTTAGGCCCTAGTCCTGCGCTAGCTGCTAGTTCAGCAAATTTTGTTCCCCCGCCTCCACCGTTGCCGGCTCACTTGTCTTGGAGGGACAGTGATGCAACTCGCAGTCAAAGGTTTACTGTAGATGTAAACGGCCAGTTAAGGAACGTGGTTGTAGATGAGTATGGGATTTTAAGGGTTTTACCCGAACAGGAAAGTGGAGTGCCCAGCGGTTATCGGGTATCAGGAGAAGGTGTTAGCCAAACTGCAAGGGTTCGGGACCAGGTACAAAGTTTGGAGAGAACCAGTTCACCTCCGAGCAGAGGTCAACGAGGGCAAGGAAACACCTCACATGCTAGGAGTACTACCCCATCTGCTCCGTACGGTAAAGGCACAACTGGTCATGGGGTAGAAATTTCTCCTAAAACTCCTATGGGAACTAAAGTAGCTTGTGGTCCACCGCCTATAACCCCACAAGAGGTTACACCTCCTAGACCTCCTCCACTTCCTGACACGCCAAGTGAAGAGACTGCGGGTCTTAACTGGTTAAAAAGGCCCTGTCGGCTGCCACGGAGTCAGATACAGGTAAGCCTGAAGAGGTGAGTAAACACTCTACCTCTTTACCCGTTTTAGATCCCACAAAAGGGCTTGCGCCCTGCGTTGCTGGTGACTGGTTAACCCAGATAGGTCCTATCATGAAGTCATTATCTGCAACTGCGACAACATGGTGGAACGAGGTGTGGGCGAACGGTCACATACGTTGTATAAATAGTGGCTGGCGGCCGACCCTCAAGAAAGGTTAACCGTCAACCAAGAAAGGGGAAAGCTCGCGGTACGATGGCACCAAGTATGGGCGTGCGGAACAAGCCGCAATTAATTTACTACTAACGGCGTTGCCAGAGTGGTTAAAGACAGAACTGGTCTCTATAATCGCCAGCTTGATTCAACGGCTATCATTTTTAGGGTGCTAACCGCTTTCCAACCTGGCGGGTTGAGTGAAAGGTCTGCCATACTTGACGCTTTATCGCGCCCAGCTCCTGGCAAGAGTGCGTGTGACACCTTGGTTGCCTTAAGGACCTGGCAAAGACTGAAGAAGAGAGCAGAAGAATTGAATGCCACTGTACCAGATCCTTCAGTATTAGTGGTTGCGCTGGGTAAACTTTGTAAGCCAGTTATCACCGCCGATACCAATATCACTTTCAGGATCTCGGCTTTCCGTCATGAGCAAAAGGTCGATACCGTTCCTACTTAGAATAAAATAGATTCCTTGGCTCCAGAGTTGTTAGCCGAACTGGAAGGCGCAATTGGAAATGAAAGTCAGCTGTCTAAGAAGGTTCGAGTCGCCCTTCTGCAAACAGAGGGCAGTGAGGAAGGTAAAGGAAAGGGTAAAAGCAAAGATCCTTCTAGGCCAAAAGACCCTCCTAGACCTAAGGCCGAAGGCGCTAAAAGCGATCAACCCCCAGCCAAAGGTGACTCAAAAGGACGTCCTAAGCCCCAGTGTCATCATTGGACGTCAGAGAACGGTTGCCCTTTCGGAAATGGCTGCATGTATACACATGATCCGGTAGTTAAGGGCAAGTGCTATAACTGCGGATCTAGTTTACATCTGAAGCCCGCCTGTGCTAGGCCCGGGGGAGGTGCGCATGATCCAGAAACTGATCCTTCAAGAGGGAAGGGTAAAGGCAAAGGAAAACCTAAAGGCAAGACGGTCGCAAAAGCTCATGTGCAAAATGGAGGAGGTACCCAACCCTCCACTGATCAGCCAGCTAGTGGGGCTACTGGTTCTGGCGGAACTGGTGGTCTAGATAACGCAGATCTAAAGGCTCTTCGTGAAGTCACTGAACTTCTGAGGTCCATGAAAAGGCTGCATGTTAGTGGTGAGGTGACTGAGACTTCGTCCCATGAAAGCATTAAACAGGCTATAGAGAGCGTTTGAAGAGTTTCCGTTGGTGAAATGGGACTCCTTGACGGAAGTGCTACAGCATGCGTGCGAACTGCAAAGCCTTATGAGTGCAATGTGAACTACCCTACAGTAAAAGTGTCCCTTGCAGTAGGGGAAGGTCAGCTGATGATTTCACCTGAAGGTACTCTTCTTTCAGTTGAAAGAGTGTCTCCAATTGTGTCATGAAGGGCACTTCGTAAGTTGGGATATCGCATCCTGTGCGACGAGAATGTTTTTGAGGTTGTACACAAAAAGAATCCGCTAGAAATCGACACATCAACGGGCTGCCTTGAAGTGTCACGTGCGGTAGCTGAAGATTTGATCGATCAATACGACGCTCTGGTGCGTCAACGAAAGGTTGTACGCGCCAAAGTAGCAGCCCTGACCCAGGAATTTGAAAGCTATACTAACCAAAAGCTGGCCCAGGCCATGCAGCAGGGTAAGTGTGAAACAGAGGCAGCATTACGTCTTTTCACGCGTAGGCTCTTTCCGGAAGCATCAGAACAGCTTTTGGACTCGGTGCTAGGCTGTTTACCCACGGACGGGAAGTTCTCGTGTTGGAACAGGCACCAACGACGTAGGGCCAGAAGGGGTGCCTTTGTCCATGTGTTTGCCGGGGAGTCCAAAAACTCCTTCACCAAATGTGCGCACGAGTTAGGGTTCGAACACATCTCTATCAATATTAGGGAAGACTAGTGTTCTTCAGACACCTATGGGTTCTTATTGTCATTAGCCCTTGGTGCGGCTTTACGGGTACTTATAGGCGGCCCCTCCGTGTCGGACGTACACATTGTGCAGGCACATCCCAGCAGGGCCTGACGCTCCAAGACCGGTGACTTCCCGCAGTGGTCCAGGTCGATATGGTCTTGAAGGGTTATCTCCAATGGAAACCGGTCTGGTAAAGGCTGATGATGTCTTGTTTATGAGATTCAAGCCCACGGGGTCAGGTACTATCATGCTCCTTGATGAGGTCCTAAAGGATCTCAAGGGTCCCGGCAGTGATATTGTTCACGCCGGTAATAGCGTTGGTCTCTCCGGTAAGGAGAGACCAGTGGGCTCCAGGACTGGTTAAGGCCATGTCAGCCATGATCAAGTATCATATTCAAGAAGCCCATGGCAGAGTTCGACCTCAGCGAATTGCGTCTATCTCGGCGGACTTCATTCGCCGTGCGCAGCGAGGTCATATACCCGTCCGTAGGGACTGCCAGATTTGCTTACAAGGAGCAGCCCAGGTTAGAGCACATCGTAAGGTGCTCCATCCGGACGCATGGACGTTGTCTATGGACTTATCCGGTCCATTCGCCTTGTCAAAAGACGAATTCTGTGAAGTGAGGTATTTGGTAGTTGGTGTGCTTACTGTTCCTATTATTGAAAAGAAACCGGTGTCTGGTGATAAGGGCCCGGGGGAGGTCCCAGTCCCTGAGCCTGCTGTTGTGGAAGCAGACGCAGAGGTAGCGGATCCTGAAGCCCCTGAAGTTCCGGTGATAGTGCCGAAAGGACCTTGTGTCCAGGAAGCAGAACACCATGCTAACGTTGATCCTGATCAGGCAGTACTAGATGCTGCCTTAGGTGCCGTTGATGATGATGAGTTCTTGAGAGGAGATGAAACAGAAGAGGAAGCCCCAGATCCCATTCCAGTAAGTGAGGATCACAAGGCTGACGCCCAATCTTGGCTGGACGTCCTTCAAGCCGATCGTGAGTCTTATCAGAAAAAGGCCACAGATTGTTTGCTCCACAAAGTTCAGGTCATGGAAATCCCGTTCATTGAAAACCTCCCCAACAAGACTCAATCAACGGTAGTAGCTGGTATCCAGCGGGTTATAGCTCGCTGCAGCTATCACAACTTCATTGTGTGGAGGTTCCATTCCGATAGGGGACGTGAGTTTAACAATGCCAAACTCAGGGATTACCTAGGTGCTAGGGGTATTCATAAAGCCGTTGCCTTTCCAGAAGAGCCACAGTCAAACGGTAGGGCAGAGTCCACGATTCGCCGCGTCAAGGCGACCACTCGAACAGTACTACAAGAACATGAGGAAGGACCAGGTGAGTGGGCGTTAGCCGTTAAATATGCTACGCATTGCCTTCGTGCTAAGGCTTTCAAGACTCTTGACATTAAAACGTTCATTTGCCCACCGTACAATGCTATAGGTTCAGGTAATAGCGCTCGTGGCGCCGTACCCATTGGGAAAGCCGTACGGTGAATGCAAAAATGCGTTGCCCCTCAGCGGACACAGCCAAGGGATTGGTGGTTAGGATTGAAAATGGTTCCTTGCTAGTTGCCGGGAAGGTATGGCAGTCGGCCGTTAAGCCCAAAATAAAAATCGAGGTTGATGGGGAGCCTATAGAGGCCTAGCCGCTTGTTCCTGAGGTACCAACTCACCGTGTCACTGGTAAGTCTCGGTAAAGGCTTTGCTTTATCCACAACATCCGGTTCTGCGCCTTCCGTTCCAGTTGAGAGGTCAGCCGAACGATTGGCTGCTGATCTGTTTGCAAACCAATTATTTCAGCATCGGCACTTGGGTCTGCTTGTGACAATCATGCCTGAAGTCATGTTCAGGTCCCAGCGGTCTGCAGAAACCTTCGGAGGTGCGTCTTTCTTCACAGGTAGTTGGGTCCGGGGTAACCTGGTTGGTCTTAGCAATCATGCCCGGGATTTTCCCAACATCACTATGTATTTGGTTGCGTTCCTTAAGCAACGCACCTCACTCCCGTTTGCCAGTATTGGTCTCGTAGTGGGCTGCAATACGGCAGTGCGCAAGGATGTGCACAATCAGGTTGGTACCAGCAATATTTTGCTACCCGTCCGCGTATCGCAAGGATCCTTGTGGGTAGAGGACGCAGGTGGTACTGAAAATCGCATAGTGCTCCCAAATCATTCTCGGCCTGGCAAAATCGCGCAGTTGTGCAAAGATGTGGTTTTTGCCTTTGATCCGAAGTTGCACCACCAGGCGAACTTAGACGGCAATTCACTGGTTTTGGTGGGTTATACGCCTCGCGGTCTCCAAAGCTTGTCGTTGCAGGATCGTTGGGTTAATCCCTACATGCCGGCCTCTAGCACCGAGTTCTGGTCTTTCGATGGGGTCAGTCGGAAACTGGTTCGTCACCATCCCGTACCAAGGACCACTTGATTTGTTCCCACCAAGCAAGAACACTTGCCCGTTTCTTGTCAACTTTGTCCGAAGTTGCGGTTGTTCAACAGGCATTCGCCTCAGGCGCCTCTGGGAAAGAGGGCGCCAGGCTCATTGCATGGTCTAATCCACCTGCGCAGCCTAAAACTCCCTTCACTGGTCGTACTGTCTTCATGTTTCGTGACGATCTCTTTGATGACGTTGCCGCTCTGGCCTTTGGTCCTGCCCCAGTTGAGGACCCGACTTCGGGTTCGGGGGAGGGTGGCAGGAGCAATAAAAACAGCGAAGACAGTGAACCAGAGAGTGAAATTGAGCTTCCAGGATTAGAATTTTCGGGTCCAAAGGTTGTGTCTCTACAGGATCGGGGGAGAATCTTCAGACTGAAGGTCCTATCCTCCAAGAAATTGTGGAGGAACCAACCAACCAACCCATCAAGTTCAAGCCGATAATCCCTGTAGGCCAAAGACAATTTCAAAGTTGCTAGAAGATCCCTCGCAGAACTGGGAATCAGACCAGATCACAGGTGATAACGGCTTTGAAGATGTGGGTTGGATCATTCCCCCCGCCCTTAAGTCGTTAACGGTGTGCTCAGTTGAACCCAGTCAGGATCAACTTATTTTATCTTCATGCTGCAAGTTGGCCAGTAGAGGTAAGTCTCGAAGAAGCAGCGCAAAACCTCTCGAGTCATCGGTGCCTGCTCAGTCAGGAAGTAGAACGCAGCGGCCATTCTAGCCAGATGATGTACCCACGCAACCAAGGGGATGCTGAGCATAAAGGAAGCTCACATCCTGAAGTTGAGGAGCTGGTTAAGGTTATGATTAGTTGCGAAGAACAAGCTGATGAGCTCAGTGGCCACTTCGGTGTCTGGCAAGACAACCCGTCAATTGCTAAAAGTATGATGTTGGTAGATCCTCTGGAAGGGGAAATTCAGGAAAGCCAAATCCTTGACAAAAATGGTAGTCTTAGGGGAAAATGTAGTTTCGACTGAATCAGATCATGATCCCCCTAGGGTTGCCAGTGTAGAGGTAGTAGAGGAAAACCTAGATGTCCCTCTCCAAACCTGCGCGATTCCGTTGGAAGAGGTGAAGGCTAATATAGACAAGTGGAGACCCTCGATTGAGGCGGAATACGAGTCCTTGGTAATGAAAACTGAGGCGGTCGAGCCGCTAACCGAAGAAGGGTTCCAGGAACTCTGCAAGGATCACGTGGTGGAACTCATTCCTGGAAAGTCCGCCCATACTATTTAAGCCTACACCGGTCGATTAAAGACCAGAGGAGTCGGTTGCGGTAACTACCAACATGGTGAAAAGCGAACCAAACTCTATACCTTTTCTGGCGGTATCGACGCACACAGCCTAAGATTAATGCTGGGTATAACGCAGCCCTCCGACAGTGGAAAGTCGGAACCCTTGACGTCACCACGGCTTTCCTCAACGCAGACATTGTCACACCTAATAAAGAGGTGATAGTCGTAAAAGTGCCAGCAGTGTTCCGTATGATCGGCATTAAGGAGAAGTACTGGAAGGTTCGCAAAGCTCTTTATGGGCTGGATGTTTCTCCTAGATCATGGAGCCTGAGTCGTAATAAGACCCTTAGACAGGTGGATCAGTTAAAGCCACTACCAGAAAAGGCTGATGAGGCCAAAAACATCACCCAGGAGGTCAAAACGATTCCAATCAAAAGTTCTCCTACCGTCGTAGAGCCCCAAGTGCCATCCCCAGAGGAGTTCGTAGCCTCGATTAATGGGCTCGAGCATCTTAAAGGCGGTATTCCAGCTAAGTTTGCGTAACTTGCAGAAGACGCCAATGTCTGGAAGGTGGTAGTACAAGACCCTGAAGAGACGGTAATAGGAGCTATCGGCTTGTGTGTGGATTATATTTTGATCACCGGTCAAGGGGACTATGCCGAACTTATTGCAAGCACCCTGAGCCAGCAGTGGAAAACCACTAAACCTCAATGGTTGGACCAGGAAGGTCTGGCGTTTCATGGCTTTGAAATTCGTCAAGAAGGGTCCGCAATTATTCTCCACCAGGAGAATTTTGTTGCAGAAATGCTTAGCAGGTATCAACATGTTGAAGGTACTTCTAAAGTCCCAGCCTTACGAGTTCCTTGGCCAGAATCACCTGAAGATCCCGAGGTAATAAAAGAGCACCTCAAATCGGCCCAAACCGCAGCTGGAGAACTTCAGTGGCTGGTAGGTCGGACCAGACCTGATCTCCAATATGCCACCATGGTTATTAGTCAACTCCTCACCTGAAACCCTGCCGAGGCTTGTAGAAGAGCAGAGGTGGTCATTAGATACCTGAGGTCGTCATCAAAGGTTGGGCTGAAGTATGATCATTGCTCCGAACAACTTCGGGAAGTGGGAGGAGCTTGCCTGGAAACGAGGTAAGGCAATGCTCGACTCAGTAAGCGACGCATCCTTTGCTCCCACAGGTGGTAGAAGCGTAGGGGCAGCTCAAATCTTTTGGGCAGGTAGTCTAGTCTCCTGGTGCGGAGGTAGACAACCATTTGCCGCTGCAAGCACGGCTGAGGCTGAGTTATTGTCCTTAACGGAAGCATCTATGCTAGCAAGAGCCATGGAGCCTCTGATAACGGCCCTCCATCGGTTCAATGAAGCTAAAAGTGCACTTTGTGAAGGGCTATATACTGATAACACTGCTACATTGCAGTTGTGTCAGTTGGAGTCGGGTTCGTGGAAAACCAGGCATATTCGTCTTCGGGCGACAATAGTGCGGGAAGCACTAGAAGATGATGAGTGGCGAGCAGCGCATCTTCCTGGGTTGTTTACGTCAGCTGACGTTGCCACTAAGGCAGTAGGTCCTCAGAGGCTCGCAGACTTGATGAGAGTCATGGATTTGTATACTCCGCATATGGAGGAGTGCAATGATCCGCCACGTCCATCGGTAGCCACATTAAAGGCTCCATCAGTAGCTACTAAGGCACTGGTTGCCTTGTTGTTATTTTCGCGGTTGACTGCAGTAGTATTCCCGTACAAGAGGAAACTCCTGGAAGTATCCCATTGGGCTCTTGGTAATTTGGGGTATTACTTCTCTGCTTGGTCACCGTGATAGGACTGCAGTTAGTACAGGTCGGGAAGATCCGTACACAGGCATGTGTGTCTCAGGCAGTAAAAACTGCTCAGTCTAATCGAGCGTTAGCGATGTTAGCGTCCCCCATGTGTTTGTGGGCCATCTGCATAGAGAAGACAGAATCGCAAGACAACTGGTATCTTGTTGGATGTATCGTGGTATTAATCCGTGCATGGGAAGGTCTAAAGACCCTCGTGGTAATAGACACTTCGGTGTTCTACCACTTGCCAGAGGACACTGCGTTGCCAGAGGCCACGATCGAGCCACAGGTCATACCAGCCGCAGAGTCTATTCCGACTCACAAACAGAGGATCAGGAAGATGCCCAGGAGGTCAGTTATGAAGTAAGTTCGATAGCTGTGCAAACCGATAATCGGTTGGAAGATCTCCTAAACACCTGCAACAATCAAGCAAGGATCATTCGCAGATTTCAACGGACTGTCGCCAAATATGAACAAGATCTGCAGATGATCCGGAATCGGAGACCTACGGCTCATGCAGTGGGAAATATTTATCTTTGCCCTCATGGTAAAGTGTGGCATGTCTCCGAGACCTGTGCGAGGAATCGCACTGATGCCCCGGTAATGATGCGAAGACCTTGCGCCTATTGCAGTGGAGAACCAATACCGCTACCTCAGTCTCTCCACGATCTTTTGTACCCTCAGCAACCTTCAGCTAGTTCTACTGGCTGAATGGTGTAAAGAGGTAAGCGTTGGATATCGTGGAAGATGTAAGGTGCCATAAGCCTGTCTTTTGAGCATGAACTCGGTTCTGGCGGAACAGTCGGATGTACATAGTGCGTAGTGACGTTCGGTCAAACAGAACGGGGGGAGTGCTTGTACATGTACAGAATGCATATGCAGCATGTGTAACATGTGCTTGTAGCCATCTCGCATCACAGTGCGAAGCATGTCACTTTGCACAAGGGTAATAACTACACTTTCAACTTTTCAATTTTTTTTTGTGTTGTGGTGTTTCTGTTTTCTTGTTGAACTGTGGTAGTTCCTGATCGTGCCATTGCAAAAAAGTTGATCCGCTTGCTTCGCTCCTCTACCTGTTACGTGCCCATCTTGTGGCTAGACCCCAGTGTCAGCACCCTAAATAGTAGTTTCCATTTTCCACTATCCGTATATGATGCTCTATACGGTCAAAATCGCATTACTTTACGCCCAGCCTAGTCATCAGCAGCGAGATGAAAGGGCCTTAGGGATGAGGGTATAGGCTTGGGGTTTTAGGGTTTAGGGAATTTGGGTTTAGGGATTTAGGGTTTAGGGCTTTAGGGCTTAGGGGTTTAGAGTTTATGGTTTCCTGCTTGGTGGCTCAGGGGTACCTGGTATTCTTGGTAGCGTAAGCCAAAGCATGTTGGAATTGGTTTGATATTTTGCATGAACTTACTAGCTTGGTGCACTTCCACCCTTTCAACACATCTTCATACCAATGGAGCTGAGGTCTTCATGGGTAGGTCCCCCCCTAGGTTGCCAAAACCCTACCCTATAACCCCTATAAACCCTAATAGGAACAAAGCAGGATTCAAAGAATCCTTTGGGTGCCTCTAAGGAGGACAAAGAATGCAAGATTCCTTGGGACCCCTTGAAAGTATCCCCGGAGGCTCTCTAGGGTCCCCTATAAGGTCTCCTTGGGGCTTCCGGTTTTTGGCACCTCAAACCGGGATACTTGGACCCTCCCGGTCAAAGAAAGAGTCAGATCTGAAGGACACCGCTAAGGCTGCCATGGTGGAGGCAGTGCGCCTGGTTCAGGGTTTGGGGTATTGGGCTTGAGGCTGTTTGGTTTGTTTGTATGAGGTTAACAGCCTTAAAGTCGAGGGATGTTAGGAATTCTAGGGTTTAGGGCTGATAGGGTAGCCTCATGGATCCGCATAGCCCGCAAATAGGTCAGGTACGGTTTGTAGATTTTGGGGGGGGCCCGGGGCTGGTTTAGGATGGTATTTTGGCTTGAAAAGGTGCTGAGGTCCAGTTTCTGGCGGGTGGGAAAGTAAGACCCTCCTGCAACATGTTCATTCGGGCCTTCAGGCATTGTCAGTAAGACAATGCCACAGCGCGAAAAGCATGAGTTCCACTTCCTTCATGTTTCAGACGCTCTCTAGCATGCCGGCGCGTCATGTAAGGAGGGGGTCTTCGAAAGGGGGCCTTCGTGGGTTTCAATGTCATTTCGGCGAGCCGAGCCCAAAACCTCTCTGTACCTAGGAGTTCTCTTTCTTTGAAGGCCCAAGTGGTGATGTCCTTCATCCACAGGCCCTCCAAGGTCACTACCGCACAAGAGAGAGCTCGACGCTGCAACCATTCATAGGAGCTATAGTCTAAAATCCCTAGAAAAGGTTCTAGGGGATTCTTTCGGGGAGTAGTACAGGGGTTGTTAAAGGGGATACTAGGAGTTTAGACTTTGTCTCATATACTTCCTCAAAGACTCGTATTGCAACTAGTGTATCCCCAACCCTTACTTTAAAACTCAAATATTTGCGTCCTTGTGCCCCTAGATCAGCACCTGAGCCCTAAACTCTATACTGCCTATACCCGTCCTCCGTCCTCATCCGTCCTCAGTACTCGTTCATTGGGTGCTTACACCACTCATAGGGCAACAGTCGAAGTCTCCCTGCATGCAAGCCTGGAATATGACACCTGTACATCAAGGACAGCAAAAGGTGGCTAGTTACCAGATCCAGTCCTCGTAACAACAAGCCCTATATTCAGTACCATTTGTGTTAGCGGCAATATTTGGTTTCTCGGAAGGGAGACAAGGGGCGATGAACAAGTTCATGAAAGTCTCTGATAATTTCTCTGGGCTTCTGTAGGTCTATGTAGGCCTCCTTGAAGGACCTCAGAACTCCCGGCATTTGCAAAACCCTAAACCCTAAACCCTCTAAGCCCCGAGCCCCAGAGCTGTTACCCATGGACACGTGTCTGCAGGTAATTGCCAGCGCTGATGCGGCTGAGGCGTGCATTAGGGTTTAGGGTTTAAAGGGCATGAAGAGTTTTACTCGTTGGTGGTGAGTAGCAAATGGAAGAAAGATCAATAAGATCATTAAGCCCTACGTAAAATCTAAACCCTAAATAGTAGTTTCCATTTTCCAGTATCCCTATATTATGCTCTATAATGTAAATCGCATTACTTTACGCCCAGCCTTGTCATCAGCAGCAGCGAGATGAAGGGCCTTCGGGATGAGGGTATAGGCTTGGGGCTTTAGGGTTTAGGGAATTTGGGTTTAGGGTTTTAGGGTTTAGGGTTTTAGGGTTTAGGGGTTTAGAGTTTAGGGTTTCCTGCTTGGTGGCTCAGGGGTACCTGGTATTCTTGGAATTGGTATGATTTGTCGCATGAACTTACTAGCTTGGTGCACGTCCACCCCTTCAACACATCTTCATACCAATCGAGCTGAGGTCTTAATCGGTAGGTCCCCTTCTAGATTGCCAAAACCCTTTTAACCCTAAACCCTAATCGGAACAAAGCAGGACTCAAGGAATCCTCTGGGTGCCTCAAATAAGAAGGACAAAGAATTGAGGATTCCAGACCCCTCCCCAGAGGCTCTCTAGGGTCCCCTATAAGGTCTCCTTGGAGCTCCCGGTTTTTGGCACCTCAAACCGGGATACTTGGACTGGGACCCTCCCGGTCAAAGAAAGAGTCAAATCTGGAGGAGATCGCGAAGGCTGCCATGGTGCAGGCAGTGCGCCTGGTTCAGGGTTTGGGCTGTTTGCTTTGTTTTCATGAGGTTAACAGGCTTTATGTCGAGGGATGTTGGCAATTCTAGGGTTTAGGGCTAATAGGGTAGCCTCATGGATCCAAATAACCAGCAAACAGGTCAGGTACTGTTTGTAGACTTTTTGGGGGGGATGTTATTTGGGCTTGCAAAGGTTGCGAGGTCCAGTTTCTGGCGGGTGGGAAAGTAAGACCCTCCTGCAACATGTTCATTCGGGCCTTCAGGCACTGTCAGTAAGACAATGCCACAGCGCGAAAAACATGAGTTCCACTTCCTTCATGTTTCAGACGCTCTCTAGCATGCCGGCAAGTCATGTAAGGAGGGAGTCTTCGAAAGGGGGCCTTCGTGGGTTTCAATGTCATTTCGGCGAGCCGAGCCCAAAACTTCCCTATAACATAGGAGTTCTCTTTCTTTGAAGGCCCAAGTGGTGATGTCCTCAAGGACAAGAGAGCCCGACGCTGCAACCATTCATAGGAGCTATAGTCTAAAATCCCTAAAAAAGGTTCTAGGGGATTCTTTCGGGGAGTAGTACGGGGGTTGTTAAAGGGGATACTAGGAGTTTAGACTTTAGCTCATATACTTCCTCAAAGACTCGTATTGCAACTAGTGTATCCCCAACCCTTACTTTAAAACTCAAATATTTGGGTCCTTGTGCCCCTAGATCAGTACCTGAGCCCTGGACCCTGTACTGCCTATAGCCGCCCTCCGTCCTCGGTACTCGTTCATTGGGTGCTTACACCCCTCATAGGACAATACCTGCCCTTCGTCTTCAGTGCTCGTTCATTGGGTGCTTACACCCCTCATAGTGCAATACCCGCCCTCCGTCTTCAGTACTCGTTCATTGGGTGCTTACACCCCTCATAGGGCAACAGTCGAAGCCTCCCTGCATGCAAGCCTGGAATATGACACCCTTACATTAATGATAGCAAAAGGTGGCTAGTTACCAGATCCAGTCCCCGTAATAGTAAGCCCCAAATTCAGTACCGTTTGTGTCAGCGGCAATATTTGGTTTTCTCGGAAGGGGGACAAGGGGCGATGAAAAAGTTCATGAAAGTCCCTGATAATGTCTCTGGGCTTCTGTAGGTCTAAGTAGGCTTCCTTGAAGGACCTCAGAACTCCCGGCATTTGCAAAACCCTAAACCCTAAACCCTCTAAGCCCAGAGCCCCCAGAGCTGTTACCCGTGGACACGCGTCTGCAGGCAAATGCCCGCGCTGATGCGGCTGAGGCGGCTGAGGCGGCCCGGTGCACGTAGGGTTCAGGATTTAGGGCATGAAGAGTTTTACTCGTTGGTGGTGAGTAGGAAATGGAAGAAGAGATCCATATCAGTAAGCCCTACGTAAAATCTAAACCCTACATAGTAGTTTCTATTTTCCATTATCCGTATATGACTCTCTATACGGTCAAAATCGCATTACTTTTTGCCCAACCTAGTCAGTCATCAGCAGCGAGATGAAGGGCCTTCGGGATGAGGGTATAGGCTTGGGGCTTTAGGGTTTAGGAGACTAGGGTTTAGGGAATTTGGGTTTAGGGTTCATGTTTTAGGGGTTTGGAGTTTAGGGCTTCCTGCTTGGTGGCTCAGAGGTATCTGGTATTCTTGGTAGTGTAAGCCAAAGCATGTTGGAATTGGTTTGATATTTCGCATGAACTTACTAGCTTGGTGCGCTTCCACCCCTTCAACACATCTTCATACCAATCGAGCTGAGGTCTTCATGGGTGGTCCCCTTCTAGGTTGCCAAAACCCTTTCAACCCTAAATCCTAATGGGAACAAAGCAGGATTCAAGGAACCCTTTGGGTGCCTCAAATAAGAAGGACAAAGAATTGAGGATTCCAGACCCCTCCCCAGAGGCTCTCTAGGGTCCCCTATAAGGTCTCCTTGGAGCTCCCGGTTTTTGGCCCTTAAGCCGGGATACTTGGACCCTCCGGTTCAAAGAAAGAATCAAATCTGGAGGAGATCGCGAAGGCTGCCATGGTGCAGGCAGTGCGCCTGGTTCAGGGTTTGGGGTATTGGGCGAGGCTGTTTGGTTTGTTTTCTGATGTTAACAGGCTTAAGTCGAGGGATGTTAGGAATTCTAGGGTTTAGGGCTTATAGGGTAGCCTCATGGATCCAAATAACCCGCAAACCGGTCAGGTACTGTTTGTAGACTTTTTTTGGGGGTTGCTATTTTGGCTTGAAAAGGTTCTGAGGTCCAGTTTCTGGCGGGTGGGAAAGTAAGACCCTCCTGCAACATGTTCATTCGGGCCTTCAGGCACCGTCAGTAAGACAATGCCACAGCGCGAAAAACATGAGTTCCACTTCCTTCATGTTTCAGACGCTCTCTAGCATGCCGGCAAGTCATGTAAGGAGGGAGTCTTTGAAAGGGGGCCTTCGTGGGTTTCAA
>CAJNIZ010007098.1:0-16655 GCA_905231905.1 Symbiodinium pilosum
TTTAGGGACTAGGGTTTAGGGTCCCCCTTAAGTAGATAGAATATGGGGTATATGGGGATCTTATTATGACATACCCAAAGCTTTATTCTATCTAGTTAAGGGGGACTGTAGGCTTTAGGGTTCAGGGTTTGCGGCTTTGGCTGTAGGTAAGCCGAAGCAGATGTCACACCAGGGGGATTTTCGTCAAGCAAGCGAGGTTCTCACGAACCCTTAGGGAAGAATCAAATCGTACAGGCGCTACGTACTCCTCACTGAACCCCCCGTGTAACCCGAAAGAAAAAACCAGGTAGCACTGACCAAGGCATTTGAAAACTCACCCCCCTTGAAACCTCAATAATGAATAGGACTCGTGAAGATGGGACCCCTTTTTTGGGAGGCCCTCTCCAGCCATGCTAAACAACATGCACACATAGTTCTACATGTGTAAAGTACATGAGCCATAGACTAAAGTCCTAGCATCCGCCTGAATATCCCCTATTGTAGTCCCCCATATAACCCGATGTAACACCCTCTTTAAGGGGTTTAGACTACAGAACACATAAATATGTACACATACAGTATTTGTACATCATCTCTTTTTCCTCAACTCTGAAGGAAACACAAACTCTAGACCTTTAGCCCTTAACCCTTAAGCTCAGACTAGATCGAAATTGTATGAAACAAAAAACAAAACACAACAGTCTGCAGTCTGCACAAGACTGCCTACATGAGCCCCGTGCACTTGCTAGAAACCCGGAACCCTCAACTCCTAAACGCAGGACACCTCTACTCTACTCCGAACTCTGAACCCGAAACCTTAAGCCCACAACTCCTTAATCCTAAAGCCTACATATCCTTCTATAACGCCCAAAACAACTGCCATAGAAACCCTATGTCCACTTGAAGAGGGGTCCTAACACCAAACACAAACAGCACTGGGACGCCAAACCCTAAACCACCCACCCTAAGCCCTAAACACTTAAAGCCTAAAGCCTAAACCCCTAAAGCCTAAACCCCTAAGCCCCTGAACCTAAAACCCTAAACCCATAAACCTAAAACTCTAAACCCCTAAACCCCAAACCCTTAAATTGTAAACCCGAAGCCCTAAACCTAAACCCTAAACCCCTAAAACCTAAGCCCCAAACCTAAACCCTGAGCCCTAAACCTAAACCCTTACGGTTGATGGACGAAATCTTGTACCACCTTAAGTCCTTAGAGTCCTAGGAATTACAGTAGTTTAGGGCCCCTAAATTGTGCAAGATTTCATCCATCAACAGTAGAATTTAGGATTGATGGTGGACCAGGCCAGGCCTCGGGGACCCAAGGTTTCGTCTTCGGAGCCGTTGACTCCTCAGAGAGAAGGCCCTTTAGGGATGTGGGTTTTGGGGTCTAGGGGTTTAGGGGTTTAGGGTCTAGTGGTTTAGGGTTTAGGGGTTTAGGGGCTTCGGGTTGAGGCTTTGGGTTTAGGGGCTTAGGGTTTGGGTTTATGGTGTAGGTGTCCACGCGGTTTATGCTTTAGATCGAGATCTAAGTTCCCAAAAATCGCTGAATAACAAGGGCATCCATTTTCCCAATGCTCAGCCTTATACAGGAGACACCCAAACATAAAGGGAAAAATACATGACTGGGGTACCTGGTGGCCATATATAGAGTATAAAACGACTACATAGGGATAATATAGGCATCACAGAGGACTTGTATAAGGATTATATGCGGATCAGGGCTTAACATTTTTCTAGGGATTCTATGGGGTTATTACCACAAAAAGGGAGAATTATGGGCACAAGGAAATGGAAGGCGACATGACAGCTATTGCTTCGGGTTTAGGGTTTAGGGTTCATGCCCGAAACTCTCAACCCTAAGCCCCAAATCTTACTTGGAGGGTCTGGGATACTTGTGACCTATTTACAAGCGTAAGAAAAGCCACCTGCAAGTCCCACAAGTATGGCAATAATGAGGCTAGAAAACGACACTCATAACAGCGTTTTCCTCTAAAACTCGACCCTAACAATAAGCCCTCCGCGCCCCTGATAATGAACGTTCCCCATCTCATTCCACTATACATTCCGTGCTTCTTTATCAACATCTGCTTCTGGAAGGCATTTCTAGGGGAATGTGACCTGCAGGCCTATCATCCCACACAAAAAGCTTGGGCAGAGATGATTCTAGCGGTACCTTCCTCGCCGAGGTGTTCAAGGGGCAGTTTCGAAAGAATTCAGAGTGTCACCCTAAACCCTCAACCTTCAAACCCGACATCCGACTACAACTAGTCCGACAGCCAAGGGGCTAGTAGCTTGAGCTCCAGGTGCACCTGGACCAGTGCCCAAAACGGGGCGACGTAGAGACGATTCGGTTGATACTGAAAGGCCTACATGCGGGGGAGGTACTACTTAGGACCACTTGGGGTGTTGTTGTTGCATCCTCTCTAGAACAGTTCTCTCGAGACGAATTCGAAGCATGCAGCAAAGCTTGCAGCTCACTAAGAACCCCCAGCGCCAGCTTAGGTAGGACCCGGACCACCTGGGGTGTAGGGCTTAGGGCAGTTGTGGTACTATGGCATACCGAGGTCATGCAGCATCTGTGGTGTCAATGCTTCCCTATGCTTTCTTTTTGAAGGCAAGCCAATGAGAGTGGCATGTGTATTCCTCTCAAAGTAAACCCTATCATCTTGCTGGACCGCCCCCGATATCTCCCGGGGCCTTCTGGGTACCCTAAACCCAAACCTGAAAGCACTCCCATCCCTGCAACTAGACTTTCAGTTTGGCCCTGCAATCTGCCAAGTTGAACTTCAGCATTGACACTAGCGGTTACTAGGGATTGGAGGAATGGGTTCCAAATGAGTAACGTTTTTTGGTGGTTAAACCCTATACCCAAAGGAGGATATAATCTTACTCTATATTGGGTACCATAATGTCTCCAAATAAAATACTACTAAAATAGAGTAGAAATGCCTGCATCCACGAGGAAAACCTGTAAAGCACGCAACAAGCGGAGTCCTCAAAACCATGATCCGCTGCATTGTCAATACTGCCAGCATAGGTGAGCAAATTGAACTCATGCTAAAGCCCAAATCATCTTATGTGACATCTGAACTGATGTCCTCCGCACCTCTTCATCATCAAAACCCCTTCAGTCTATCATGACAACAACTGCCCGCCGACGTCAACACCCCGTTCAGCCACCATGTCCAACCCTTGCCAGTGCGGCTGCTGCTGCTACTTCTTCTTCTTCTGCTGCTAGTACTACTACCTCTGCTAGGAGGGTGGTCATCAAAATTCTGGTCCTTTTTTGGATCTCTACTATAATACGGCGCCTAATATGTAGGGTACCCAAAAAGGGACCATAATTTTGACAACCACCTATGAAGATGACACCCACCCAAGACTGAGGCAGGGCACCTTGTTCCAGGTGTATTCCACTACCCATTTGATGTCCTGCCAGGATGTTTGGCTTGTTCGCACGGAGATTTGGATTGGAGCTTAGGGTTCATGGAAAATGAAGTGGACACTACTATAGCATAGTGGGGTTATATAGGGATAAGCGAGAATAAAATGGAAACTACCATTCAGGGTTTAGGGTTTGAAGTATAGCGTGCGAATCAGCTTGGCAAGGCCTACTTACAGGCCGCTAGACTCGAAGGATCTGGATCGGACTGGAAACTTGGCCTTAGGGCTCCGGTTAGGGCAAACAGGGGACTATATCCATGCGGCTAAGTTTAGAGCTGCGGGTTTCTACAGTGTAGGGCCTTTCTGGTTTAGTAGCACTTAGGATTATCTCAAAAAAAAAAGGGACGCAAAGCTAACACCAACGCAGAACCCTGTCAACTTCCACGGAGTCCCAGCCTTGGACTCAAGATAGGGTTTAGGGTTTAAGGTTTAGGGTAAACCCTGGAAACTGTGAATATTGCACCCACCGACACCAACATGGAAGACCAAAGGGTGTTAACAAAGCGCCGTCATCAAAGGACTTACATGAACTAGAGTCTAAACTCCTTGTATCCCCCCTTAATAGCTTCTCTCGTAGTCCGCTATTAACGCCCTTTAAGGAGTTGAGACCCTAAACGTCCTCAGTCTGAGCTGCTGTTGAGGAACTTTTTTAAACTACCATTATGTGGGTGCATAGGGTTTAGGGTTACCTTAATAAGGAAACTCCAGTAATTACTATCTACCCAGAAGATGGTTCTTTAACAGCAACCCAGCAGTTCTAGACACCGTGAACAACAAACCCTGCCCCAAAGGGTTATATAGGGGTTCATATTTGGGATTATATAAGCGTTATATAGGGGTTCTATAGGGTTATATAGCGGTTCTGCAGGGGCTATCCCTAAACCCTAAACCCTAAACCCTCAGCCCTAAAGGGGCTATCTAGCTCTAAATGGTTGACGGTTTAAGGTCTGGAAAGAGGGTAGACGGTCGAAATGACTACCTCTTTCTTGGCACCCTTTATGTTAAGGGGTTTAGGGTTTAGGGTTTAGGGTCGATGTGTTGTGGGATACCACAAAAAGCAACATGTTCAATTGACAACCCTTCATGTAAATTCAAATGCAAGCTTTGGTTCATGTTGCGTCCACTCACTTGAGCAGTGCTTTGTTGTGGTTAATAAACCTAGTAAGAATAAGCTCTTCCCATAAAACACACAAAATGCAGTATATTCTTACTCTTTGGTGGGGACTAGAGTATCCCCGGACGACTCAATTGGAATATTTGCGGCTTGCCAAGCTGCAACACCACTGTGCTAGCAAAAGCTGCCATTCTCATGTTCTGAGCATGCCTGGATCCCGCAGGGATCATGTGTAGCTAAGAGCAGGTTTATACATGCTTTCCTCAAGATGCTTAATGCTGTTTCTCCCTCAAACCAAGCGAGCAGCCAAAGAAGGTAAAACAACACTTATCACATTGAATCGCAATTAACCTAACCAGATGGACAACATTCGACCAATAATTAGAGTACTCATAGCAATCAGCAAACACAATGCAACGCTGCGAAACATACTGGTCAGATAACCCTGCTGACAACCATCAGGCCTTTTGAGAAGTCATGAGACCATGGGGTTCCCCGACGCCCCATCCGAAATCCATCATACACCCCAAGTCCTGCGAGACTGTTTGAAAAGCATGCTCGTACTATCCCTGTTAGGTTCTAATACAAAATTATGCATCTCCTACTTTTTTTCCGCCTCACATGATCATCTTTCCTATTCGCTCAACCCCTAACCCCTCAGCCCTGAACCCCCCTCAAACCTAAACCCTAATCCCTAAACCCCAAGCCCTAAACTCTAAGCCCTCTTCCCTAAACCCTACATCCTTCATCCTCGACCCTAAACCCGAAGTTTAGGGTTTAGGGTTTAGGGTTTAGGGTTTAGGGCCTAGGGTCTAGGTAGGGAAATTACGACCCACGAATGCCTTGCATAATCGTAAGCATAGGAGACTATAGAATGCTACCTGGTTATAACTTGGGCTCTGCCCTGCCTGCAAGCCGTATACATCCCTGTATTATCACTAAACCCAATCCCAAAACCCTACATGTCCTTACCCAAAACCCTAAACCCTAAAACCCTAAACCCTAAAACCCTAAACCCTAAACCCTAAAACCCTACCCCCCTTTTCTTAAACCTCTCTTCCCTACGCAAAGCCCACCCCCCTTGAGCCTTGAGGACTGCCTGGCCCGTCTCTACGGATGCTGCCAGGTCCTGGATGCCGACTTCGGTTGATAAGGCTTGGACTTGGGTTTAGGGTTTAGGGTTTAGGGTTAGGGTTTAGGGTTTAGGGTTTAGGGCTTAGGTTTAAGGAACTAAAATGAAGTTACCATAATATGGGTATGTTGTGAATGATAGGGTTTCCTTGTTATAGTGACTTGATGTAAGTTCCTCAGCAGCAACCCAGTAGGGTTTACTTGGAGGTTCATGGATAATTAGGGTTTAGCGTATAGGGACTATACTTACTTGCAACGGGTACCAGTGAGGTCACAAGTACCCAGTGCTGTCCAATCATTTCTGAGTCTGAAATTACAAGGCAGTTTGGGACTGTCTTCTATATCAGTCCCCATTTGGGATGAAGCCGTTCGAGGTCGCTCTAATTTGCCGATGCCATGGGTTCGTATAGGTAGGTTTGCACGCACCCCAAATAAGTTTGCAACTATGGCCTCCTATTTACAACTATACATGGAACTCCAAGCAGGGCTTAAAGTGTTCAGGGTTTAAGGAAGCTTCAAAGCTTAAGGCTCAGGTTTCAGGGGCTTAAGGTTGCAGGCTACGGGCTGAGGGGTGAAGATTTAAGGTTGAAGGCTTCAGGGAAAGGACGTGGGCTTTACAGTTCCTCCCCACACACACACATACCAGCAGAACTGGCAGGGGCCCCAGAAGTTGAGCTAGTAATGCCAAGGAACAATATGAGAAATTAATTAGGGCTTAAGGTCTGAGGTTTAAGGGAATGCCACGGAACAAGATATGATTCTTGTATGCTGAATGGCTCAATTTGCAATATACCCGAAAGAGTATATGGGGCGCGGCGCTGGATCCTGGCGACGGCTTCTGACTAGTCTTGGACTGTAGCAGCAGTTTGCTGCTCCATTGCGGTTGCTGCGATCTCTTCTGCCTCCTCCTGCATGGCCCTTCATGGCAGGCAGGTTCCGCGTCAAGGCCGCCGAGGAAGCTTTAAAATTGAGCTTGTGTGTCACATCGACAAGCCTACGCTCGTCCTTCCCCAAGCTTTTGTTTCTCTTCCTGGAGCTTGGTCATCTGAACCTTTCTGAAAATCAAGGGCCCGTATTTGGGGAGTCCTGACAACAAGGATGACACACTTTGGGGGGGGCGGGGGTCTGCATTGTGGTCCCACTGCTTATGGACTTATTCTATATCTGGAATCTATAGTAACCCCAATGAGGTACTACTTAAATAGATTTCGGCATGACTCCATTGCTCCATCCTCCACCTTGACCTGGAAGCCGCACTTACCCTCAAAGGAGGCGCCCAATAATGGAAAATAAAATGGAAACTACTATAGTACATTGGGGTTATATTGGGAATAATGGAGAATAAAATGGAAACTACTATAGTACATTGGGGTTGTATTGGGAATAATGGAAAATAAAATGGAAACTACTATAGTATATTGGGGTTATATTAAGGTGATCTTGAGGACCATCCAGGTGGCTTCATGAATCGTCTTGACCTTTGCATTGCTCTGATGCGAAGGTCTTTCAAAGGAGGTGTCACCCGTCAATCTGGCATGGAGACGTCGCGCCAACATCCGGGATGACAACTTCGTTGCAAGCAACAACGAGGATGATAGCGCCGCAGACTCTACAGTACACTTTAGATATGGGCAACCCAGTTGCGCGAATGGCCTCAGTGACGGAGGCATGAAGCTTTGAACCTGAAGGAAAGCGCGGCCGATCTCCAGCTAGGCCAGGCGTAAACAGGCGTATACCTGAAGAACTGTATTTATGTTCGCCCTTGCTCCAGCCGCATGCACCTACCCAAGCTAACCATTGCGAAAGGTTTTCCATCCAATGCAATAATGTATCTGTAAAATCAAGACTCCATCACGGAAAATATTGATTTTAGGCTGTGTCGCTTCTGTCCAAAGTTTACAGTGTAAGTCTCAAGCGGTACCTGGAATATTGAAATACCAACTCCTTGCGAAGCATGAGAGGAGACCGACCCAAAGTCAACGGTTCAGGGTTTATTGTTTCGGGTTTGATATTCAGACCTGCTGCTGAATCCCCGTACGAGGTCGGCACCGTGATCCCCAAAGAAGCCCCTGCCAGGAGGTAGAGCCGAAACACAGAAGTCTGAATCTGTAAGCTCCCATTTGTTGGGAGCTTGTCTCGCAGGCTCTACAATTGCCGTAATTTACTCATCCAATCCGAGCAACACATACCTCTGTTCCTGCTCTCGCAGCATATATTCCTACGCCCTGCGTCCTATCCCTCAGCCTGCAATCCATCAGTACCAGAATCCCTTTATGGTGTAATGCCTTCCCAATTGGAAACCGCACATTCAAAGCAGTCACCAATATTCCTAAGAAATCTACACGCACCCACCAACCTACAATTTTGCAATTCAATCCTACAACAGATACTACAAATCCAACATGACCCTTATGTGCCGTATACCTTGCTAATAATAATGGCGCTTGTGCATACTATGGACATTCAGGGTTTGTACTTTCGACAGTACCTCACATCATACGCCAAAGCTAACCCAGAAATGTCCTCCCACGTCTTTCTTGCCGCTGGGATGATTGCGGAAACCACCTTCCACGCAGCAGCTAAGTGGTTGAATCACATAAAACTGCATGCTTATTCCTAATTTCAAATAATAGACCTAAAACAGCAAAAAAAATCAAGACTCGATTGGAGAATCGCATGGAGAATTAGAAGCGGCGATCTTACTTGGGGTCTAGGTTTTAGGGTTTAGGGTTAATCACATGGAGAATCCAATGGACAATAAATTGGAAACTACTATACACATGTATTTCTATACAGCAATACATGCATATACAAAGTTATATACAGATCGTACACGGTATGTAGTTGTCTAAGTTGCGGGAATTAAAAGCTTTGGTCATGCCTATACTTTCCATGACTAAGCTAGCGCTGGATGTCTTTGGCTACCACGCTTGAATACCAACCCTAAACCCTAAACCCTAAACCCTAAACCCTACGTCCCTGCAAAAAATGCCCAAAAGGTGATCCCATCCCTTCCAGGGTCACCAATAGGGAAGTTTCTCAGAAGTGGGTTTAGGGTTTAGGGTTTATTATCCCCACAATACATACTTAGTCGTTAATTCAGGCACGAAGCCCCATGAAGAATCCATGAGGATCAGCACCCCTGCGCTAAGTGTTCGGAAGAAGCCCTACAACAAGCCTTAACAACTATAAAAACGGCCGTGTTGACATTAATTCCAATATGACTGACAATCAGGAACTGTACCATTATCTTTGGAGAGTTGCGGCATGAATGGTTTCAAGGCCGAGTTGTGAAGGAATATCCCTGCAGGGAAGATTAGAAGGTCTAGAGACCAGGGCGCCAGGTTTCCAGGATTTAGGTTCACTGATTGGAGTTTAGGAAATTAACTAGCTAGGCTGGAGTTCTTGATAAAATCCTGAAATTCCTTCCCACGCCCCCTTCTCCCCTCCAACAAGCAAGACACTAGCTGACATTCCAACATTCCAACTATGACACTCATGGACTTCCCGGTAAACTGCTCAAGCATAGGAAGTGTCTTGTGGCATTCCTTTACGCGAGCAGGCCTTAACCAAGCTTGAGTTCTAAAGTCTGGGAAAGATCAGGCATGTCGCTAGCCTGCTTACTCATAGCAAACTATGCAGCAGCATCAGAGGCCAGCTATGTTCAGCTTGGCTTGCCCAGGGTAACATCCGCGCATTTGCCACGGGCAAAAAAAGTCGATTCGTAGATGGTCAAGCAGCATTGCAAGAAATTTCGGGTCGTGGCTCTCTCTTTGATGTAGAAGTTGAAGATCCCCAACTGCTCAGGGGTGAGGCTGTCCAACCACTCTGACACCTCAGTGCTCTGAAGCAACAATGCCTTGGAAATCTGGACGGGCCGGCAGCCCCGTCTGCCTTTTCGGGCATCAAGAGCTTGGAGACAAGACAAGCTTGCTGACCCCAAAGCTGCCAGAATCCTAGCAGCCAAAACTTTGGAACCCGAAGCCCCAAAATTAGAACCCTTCCTAAAATTTCGCATGACAAGAATACGGTCCTGATACCAAAATCCTCTTGGGGTACTTCATTGCCCATTGACAAGACGTACAGGTGGCACGTTGACTCCTGAAACTTGAAGCCCTAAGCAGCGAACCCCAAACCCAAGGCCCCAAACCCCGAGGCCTCAATCCTAAGTAAGCCCGAACCCTAAACCCTGAAACTCTCACATTTCATATAACTCTGAATCAATATCCTGCATATGCCTATATAAACCCTATAAACCGCCGTTTTTGCTGGTTTTCGGGGCTAAACTCTATACCCCTTGAACCCCCTTTTTGCTGGTTTCGGGGCTAAACTCTATACCCCTAAACCCTAAACCCTAAACCCTACTCCTTCAACTCCTGGCCTCTTCCTGGTGGATCTTTCTCTCTGAGTGCTCGCCCTCAGGGCGTGCCGTGGCCTCCGCAGACGCAACAACCATCTACGACCCGTTTAGGGTTTGGGGTTTATGGGGGCCTTTTTGAGAATCTGGGGACCTATGGGGATTGCAAGAGAATTTTGGGAGTCCCCAAAGATTGTGTGGTTTAGGGTTTAGGGATGTTTTCAGCGACAGCCATGCAAGCCTCGAATTCTTATCTTCTGCGCAGACTCTTCTCAATCAAGTATCTCTTGACAACTCTCTTGCGCTCAAAACCAACCGGCAAACCTTGTCGTCGGGGGACTCCTAAGATACCCCCTTCCATTCTCATAGTTCGGGGGCCTTTTTTCAGGATGGGGCTTTGGGGTACACTATCGTCATGCAAGGACTGTTAGGGAATAGCACTGATTCTTTTCAGGCTTCTGCATTAGACTGTCTTGGAAAGAAGCATCGGGATGTGTCTTTAGATTGTTGCCCCTAAGGAGTCTCGGGCCTGTATGAGAACTCCCAGCTAACCCGTTCCCCACCGGAATGATGAAATCTCCGCCCCACATCCTTACCCATGGTTAGCAGACAATGAAGGCATGAAAAAGATGTAAACAGAAAATGCAAACTCCATATTTTTGGGGATGATATGAACCATAGTCTAAACTCCTAGTATCCCCATTTCTTGCTAACCGAAGGTAAGATCTGACATCAGCCTTCCAGATTCCGGAGAAAACGTCGCTGCCCTTCAGGGAGAACAGCCACGACCTGAGGCTACCCTCACTGGCCATGAGTAGGGAATAAGCATGTGTATTCTATACGGGCTATATAGGGAGTATATTAGACAGGGGTTGTATAGGGATTACATTCCCATATTCCCTAAACCCTAAACGCTATCTACTAAGAACCAGTAAGTATCAGGTTCCAGGTGTGGGGATTCCGGATCAACCAATGCGTGCTTGTTGGATTCAGGCAGCCTTTGTCACTAGTTTAGGGTGTAGGGTATTGAACGTCAGCGAGCCGCATGACTCAAGTAGGAGCCCAAAAGAGAACCCGGACACGCACCGGGCATTGTGTCAGAGTTCTAGGTTGGGTACTGCCCCCCCTCAGTAACAGTTGGATAATAAATGTAATCCGGTTATATATAGCCCTTAATAGGACCCCTAATGTAGACTCTTACCGGGTGGGGGCAGTACCCAAGTTCTAGGCTAATTCGCATGAATCCCCGACATGTCTTCTGTCGCAACCTGACCTCGACTGCAAACCTGACCATCTTATAAGGATGAAGCCAAAAGCAGACCATATTGGGATTGGGGTAATGGAAAATAAAATGGAAACTACTATAATGGGTTATATAGGGGTTACAGGGTATACTGCCTACTATGCAGTGAACCACTATGGGCTTTAGATCTTAAGGGTACCTTAATCTACCCTTAATAGGGTCCTAATAGGGAATTTTAGGGTCGAATAGTGGAAGCTTAACTTGGAGGTTGCCAGACTTACTTCCCAAATGGGATAAGGATCGTTTGAAGAAATTCCCACATAATGTTAGACCCTCAACCCTGCCTCCGAAAAGCCTTAAACCCTAAACCTTGAATTTGTTTCAAAACCTTAGTCCGTTATCAAAGTCCCAACTGGGAGCCGTGCAGGTGCGGCCGCACCTCCAGACCTGTGAACCTCAGCATGGGGCTTGAGGCTTAGGGCTTTGAGTGCCAGGGCTCCTTACTTAAGGGTTCGGGCTTTACGGCTTAGGTTGTGGGGCTTTGGCTCAAAGCGCTGAAGCTTTGGGATGTGGACCTGGGTTGTGGTTTGTTGGCTTTGGGTGCAAGACCTGGCGTGGCGTTGAGAGTTTGGATGTTCACGATGTTTCGCTGCCCCATTCCACTATGGGCTAAGACCCTAGAATTCCCTATTAGGACCCTATTAAGGGTAGATTAAAGTACCCTTAAGGTCTAATAGCCCATAGTTGAGTGAATCATCTTCGTCGCAAACAAAGCGTTCATGAGCAGACGACTTGATGAGTCCGGGCTTGCAGTTCAACCAACCACAAAAACTCCCATGGGGCGCGCACAGATGCAGATCACACTAGCCCCTCCAGAATGCTAGCTCCTAGAACCCTAATCCGTAGTTTTAGGGCTACGCCCTGGAGAGACTTTCAAACACTCCCGATTTGATCTTGAACCTCTTAGATCCCTTATGGTCGCCTTACCTTGAGCAGCCTCAACACCTAAACCATGCAGTCTCGAACCCTTCTCCATAAACCCTCACTCAACCCGAACCTCTCATCCCAACACTTCACACTCTTACGCCCAACATTTCTTTAAGATGCCAGTAAATACTACAGTCTTAATAAACCATAAGAAGTGCCCGTTTGGGATTCCATGTAAGTCTTGGACAGACCAAACCATAAATCCTACAGATCCCTGTACACCTCCTACAGAACACCTGCGATATAATCCCCGTAACAGCCCCTTAGCATGAGGTCGCCCCATAAACCCTAACCCATAACCCCTAACCCCTAAACCCTAACCCGAAAACCCTAAACGCTATAGATCCCCCAAACCCTACTAACCCTTCACGGCTTCCCTTGACTGAACCTCGATTAGCCCTAATTGTCCCAAATGAATCAGCCGAGTGAAGGGGAATCTGGGAGGGGTAGTGCAGGGGTGGTTAGGGTTTAGGGTTTAGTTTCCAATTCCCTGGCCCAATTTTTTTTTAAGGATTTAGGGCTTAGGGTTTGAGATTCCAGGGATTTAGGGTTGGCGCTTACGGACCTTCACTTATATGATTTTGCTTGGTTTCAATATAAGGATTGGTAGGCTGTGTGCTTTAGGGTTTAGGGTCTAAGCTAGGCAGGTATATTGCGAAACATTAGCGACATCTATGGGACATTGCTTGGCGAGGAAGCTGTCCCCCTACCTAGACCTGAACAATGAAAACTAAATCCTACACCCCAAAAACATAAATCAGCGCTTCCCCTGCTACACTCCCCAAACCCCAGTATACTACACCTCTGGAGTTCCGCCTTAATGGTGCATTTTGAGGCTAACTCAGGGGAAACTTAAGGGGGTAGAATGCCATGAATACAGCTTCATGGGCTGCTATGCACCTCCCTAAAACCTAAACCCCAAAACCTAAACCCTAAAACCTAAACCCTGAAAACCAAACCCTAAAACCTAAACCCTTAACCTATATGCTATCAGCTCAGCCGCTTCTCGGCCGCGGCTTTCAACTCTAAGACGTTGTAAGACTCGCTGATCCTGGAAGGGAAGGGGGTAGGGTCGAGCTAGGGTTTGTAACAAGAGGGCTTTGACAACCCCAATCCCTATAATGAGGACCCTGGAAGAGTCGCATGGTCCTTACTTTGGGAGGTTGGGGTAGCCAATAACATTGTTTTTAGTTTAGAGCTTAGGGTTTGGCGTCTAGGTGTAGGGCCCAGGATTTAGGCTTGAGGGTTTGGGATTGAAGGTTTATGGCCTTCAGGATTTTAGGATTTGCTCAAAGCAGAGGCTCCTGAATGGAGATGTACAAGGGGTTTAGGGTTTAGGGTTAACGGCTTCAGGTTTTAGGTAGACTGCGAAACCTCGAATGACTAATCCAGGCTCTTTGGTACTCAAAGCCCTGACGCACGAAACCATTCACCATACTTCATTCAACATACCAGACCGTGACATGCCACGCCATATCCTGCAAAACTGCACCACAATGCCATGGCATCCATGCAGTGAAAACTGACACATCACCATACCGTGCGTCTGCAATGCTATACGCACTTCCTCCCAATGCCCACTATGTTCGTACAGGGCGGACTAAGCATGTCCGAGTATGCGATGCTATGCCAAAAGTGCAAACCGAACAGACCCCCAAACCCTACCTAGCATCATGGGGCTATGGGCCCACGCAGCGCATGGTTCCCTATCACTTGAGACCTTAATTGGGATCTTTGGGGATGGTTGGATTTTAGCAAGGCTTCTTAGCCTTATCAACAGTTTGTAGCCCTAAGCCCTAAAACCTAAACCTTTCCTAGTCCTATGTTTGAATAAATGCCGCCCAGGCGCCCGTCAATCAGCCTCTGCAAGTCTGCTGCCTCGATGCCCGCGCTGGAGCAGAACCTGAAGTGGTTGAGGATCTTGCCACGGCACAATCCTTTCCCCAAAGTAATGAACCCACGAATCCTCTCTCCCTACCAAGTACCCCCCGGCATATATAATGGCAGCGTACTATTATTAGAGGTGTGATGAATCATTGTTCTGGGGACCCATGAAATATTGGGAAACAAAAAAGTTCCCCTACATCTTCTGCTTCACGGGAGCTTAACCCCGCAACCAATTCTATCTTCTGGACGCATCAGCACAGCTTATCCTTTGCTATCTTGTCACCCCACTGACCCAGAACCTGCTTTGTAATCCGGAAGCTTTGGCTACCCTCAACCACAGACTACCGACGCACGAGAGTCAAATGATAGTCAGCAGGGTGCTCAGAATAGGGGTTGAGATTACCAAACTTCTCTTGCCACTTTAATAGGGGTTGAGGGGTTGAGGTTTCCACCATTCTCTTCCCACTTTAATAGAGGCTGAGGCTACCAAAATGTTCTTACCACTTTGAACTCTTCAACAAACCCTAAACCCTAAACCCTAAGCCCTAAACCCTAAACCCTAAACCTGTTAAACAGGGGGCATCTTCACGTAGGCACGGAGGTGATCGTACTCGGTGTCGAATTGCTTGAGCTTTGCATCGCCTCGGTAGGATCCCCGGGCCCAGATCCCTTCGGAAGACCTACAAGCTCATAGGGTTTAGGGTTTAGGGTTTAGAGTTTAGGGTTTAGGGTTTAGGGTTTAGGGTTAGGAGTTTAGGGTTTAGGGTTTTAGAGTCTACACTCCCCCAAACTAACATGGAAACCCATATAGCCCCAGGGACTGTAGTCTTTATAGGGCCCTTTTTGGATTTCCATGTTAGTTTCCGGGAGGGTAAAGGCTAAATCTCCTATACGGGTGGTGTCCCAAAATTATGAGTACCTTCTTGAGGGGTCTCCAGAATACGGAGAATAATATATTGGGGTGTGTAAGGGGACCCTGGTTTTGGTAAGCTACCATATCAACCCAGAATAACCCCTACGTACTCCCCATAAAGTTTCCCCTACTCTGTTGAAGGTCTGGGAACCGACCGGTAGGCTTGGCCTTTAAGCAGAGGTGCAGTAGCAGCAGCAGCAGCAGCAGCAGCAGCAGCAATAGTCGTCGCGGCAGCGGTGGTGTGATGATGATAGTACCCTAAACCCTAAATCCCTAACCCCTAACCCCCCCCCCTAACCCTAAACCCTAAACCCTAATTATCAAGATTCTCGTCATGATCATCATCATGGTCATCGTACAGCATTAGATCATCGGCTCCGGGGTTTGGACTGAGGCGTTGGAGAAGAGGAATCCCTGGATGCTGTACAGCTGGCATGTGGGTAGAGAGCCTGCAGACACTTTGGGGCCATAAAGCGGTCATGGGAGTCCTTAAGAATTCTATATATAGGTGTTATATAGGGGTAATGGAACAGAAAATGGAAACTACTACATTTTATAGAGATTATATAGGGGTTCTATAGGGATAGCTACTTTGCAAAACTCCCATGCGAAGGGTTGCTCTGATGTCCAACCAGAAGAGTCTCAAGCGCAGACCGAATCTTCGCAGGTCCCGTAAGCATTCTAAAGCTGAATTCTACATGGGTTAGGGCGTAGGGTTGAAGGTGTCGGGCTTGGGGCTTTAGTGTTTAGGGCCTGGTGCTAGGGAAACACTGTACACCCGAAATCATGCGCGACCCCTCCTGCCTGGTCTGTTGCAAATCTGGTGGGGTCTACTTGTCCTGCTCGACTAGCGCTATACTCAGTTGGAGCTTGGGGGACTGGATACTAGCCCCACTCTGGCTATCAATTGCAGTGCCAATACCGCAAAAACAGACTCTAAACCCTCAACCCTGCTGCGAATGGAGCAGATCTTCCACAACTTTTTGTATACTCTCTTCTACAATAACTACAGTATGCTGGAGTTCCTAGGTGCTGCAAGATTTCGTCCGTCCAGCCTACGAGCATTTCCCAAACATGCACTGTGCTACTTACGGGTTCTTATTGGGGAACAAGGGAAGATATAATCCCCATAAAATATAGTCCCCCTTAAGCAAAAAGAATATGGCTTTGGGTAATAAGATCCCCATATACCCCATACTCTATAAACCCTAAACCCTATACTTAAGGGCGGCTATATATTCCCATAGTCCCTACTAGGAATCAGTGAGGCTAAGGGATCGACTCTCTGGTATTGCCGTCGGCTTGGTTGCCACCTGAAAGCACTGGGTTGATGTTAGGGAACTTGCTTAAGTTATCATATAGCATTCTGGGTACATAGTTTTCTTATAATGAATAATGAGGTTTCCTTACTGTGGTAGTTTAATCATATACATAATTTTCTTAAACTGACTAATAAGGTTTCCTTACTGTGGTAGTTTAAGTAAAGTTCCTTAACAGCATCCACTTGGTGCCTAGCACGCGATGAGGCAATGGATCCCTAGAGTATGTATATGTCGTAGTGTGTATAGACATGCATATATATATATATGGGGGTTTCC
>CAJNIZ010007100.1:457-16649 GCA_905231905.1 Symbiodinium pilosum
TAACCCCTATATAACCCTATATAAGTTTTTGGGGGGACCACGACTTTTGAGATCCCCAGATCATGGAAGCTCAGAGGTGTCTTAGGGGCAGGGGGCAACAGAAACAACAGAGCACAAGGGCTCCGAACGCAAAAGACGAGTCTGTACAGGTCTGTACACCCACAAGATGTGTAGCCTAAGCCCAATCATGAGAACTCCCAATCAGGACTCTAATTTCAATACGATGCCGTCGGAAGACTTTCAACTTTAGCCGGGAGCTGCGCCAAGTGACTTCACCCTGGAACCCCAAGCGCTTTGAGTCAAAGGTTTAGGGTTCAGATTTGAGCCATTCTGAGCCCCAGGTCACTCACCTCAGCGTCCCGGGTGCTACAGCCACGGTAGCCGCCCCAGGATGCGTGGCGCAACTTGGCTCGGGTCCATTTTTGGCTGTTTTTTGGGGTCAGTTCTAGGGTTTGGGGTTTTAAGGNNGTTTTAAGGGTTTCAGGGTTGAGGGTTTTAAGTTTTTTTTCTTGGTGGGTGGGGTGGAGTTTAGTGTTGCATGGTTTAGGTTTTTAGCGCTACAGACGTTTGGGTGTATAGGGGTTTAGGGTTTTAGGATTTTGGGGGTATGGGTTTGAGGGTTTTTAGGACTTAGGGCTTGAGTAGGATTTTGCACATATTCCGGGATTTTAAAAAAATAGGGGATGCTCTTAGTCATAAGGATTGTAGTATTTGGGAATATATAAGGGGCACCCCCAGTGTTGAAACCCATTTACTGAATCCAGACCGCGCACTGGTGCCAAACACGCCCAAGGCCCAACGTCACAGTGGTGGAAGGGGACGATGACGAGGGCGCTGTGGAAGTGCTGGTGCTGCCGGGCAAGAGTGGGGTGCCATTAAGGTGTAGGGTTTAGGGTTTCGGGAGACCACCAGGGGATGATGACAACCATAATGAGCTCCCTATATGAGAATGTATTCCTTTCATGCCGCGACGATGCAGTTCTTCCAAAAGAGACGTGGAATCCCATGCTGGCGTTCTCAAAACCATCTTGGTTGTAGAGACTTCCAAAGAAGGGACCCGTGATCATTTGAAACTCCCATGCGGGCGCATGAGAAGTTGGGCGGTAGCTTTGTAGGCTTCCTTTTTTGGAATGCCATGCTTTTTTCGGTAAGGAATACCTTCGAATGGAGGGGCTGCCTTCTCAGACTGAAAGCCCTATACCTTATTTCGTGAACTTCAATGAGCCATGGGCTGGGCTTCGGTGGTTGACTTACTGGTTCCTGGGAAGAAGGGAATATAGTATATGGGGTTGCATAGGGATTATATATCTTTAATACCTACTATCTTTATTCCCTACTAAAAACCAGTAAGTTAAAGCATGTGCTCATGAATTTTCTGCATTCAGCCGTGGTAACATTGGATTCAACTTGTATCTTGGCCTTGGTGTTCCCAACAGTTGCGCATCCGCAACAGCGCAGAGACTTTGAGTGAAGTTGTTGGTCATCCATCAGTACCTTCAAGATTTCCAGTTGGGTTTTTCGAACCCAAAGCTTCAGAACACCCTTGGCCGTCCCAGGTGCTTGATGACCCGGCCACAGATGTCGAGGATGACCACTGGCTTCATCCCTGCGAGTGCGTTGCTCGCCTCATCAAGCACCAGAAAGATATATTCATGTATGTGTACTTATATGTGTGTAGAGAATGTGTTTGCATAAGGGGATTAGGACATCTCCCCAACTGGTGTAGACTCCTGTAGTGCTCAGAAGGCCTTATGGGTCAGAGGCATTTCGCACGCGAAGTACTGATTCTTGAGAGCCAAAAAGATCCACAGATGGAGGCCCCTTAAAAGTCCTGAGTTTATCCCACGCCTTCGAGGACCCTCGAAAAATTCTAAGCCAAATATGCTTAGGCTTAAACTCCCTACCCTACTCTCTGTAGCTTTGCTGCCCAAAAAAACCCCAAGCCCCCTAAACCCTAAACCCAAAGCTGTAAAAGCTCAAAATCCCAAATCCCAAGATGCCTTTTGCCCTCAGCCTGCAAAAGCTTGAGTCAAAGGTGCCGGCGCATTGGGGCTCGCTGCCTCCAGTTTCTGGTGACTTGGGCCGTTTTCTAGAGTCTAGAGATTTAGGTGGTTATCGGGCAGCAGGGAAGTTGTTAGTGTGCGTTACGGTAATATGAGCTATAGTCTAAACTCCTTAAAGTGGGGTTATCTGGGGCAATATATGGCGGAGTAGTATAGGGGCTTATTAAGGAGGATACTAGGAGTTTAGACGATTGCTCATATGAGGTATTATTTGCTTCAACCAGAAAACAAACCTGCCCTTGTGTGGACCTAGACTACACCCCAGACCCTGATCCCTGAGAGCTCAAAGCCTCACAGGACGTTGCGCTTCGTGCAACCCCTATATAAACCCTAAATAGTTGTTTCCATTTTCTTTTCCATTATCCCAATATGACCCCTTTGTAACCCAAGACCCCCATATTCCCTATAGTTTCCATTTTCTTTTTCATCATCCCTAAATCCCCTACATAACCCTAAACCCCAAGCCCTAAACCTTAAATCCCCTACATAACCTCTATGTAAACCTTACAGGTAGCCCAGCACATCTTCCGCGAGAGCTCTGCCCTGTCAGCTGTGAGTCGCGGTCCTCGGAGGTTTTCGAAATCGTCCCCTTAAAGAGGGCCCCAAGGCCCCGAAACCTAGACCACAGCATCTCCCCTGCTGTTCTAACGCCTCAATCCTACACCCGAAACCCTAAGCCCTAGACCTTACCACAGCCTCAGGCGAGAGTGTTGGTGACGTGCCAGCGGGAAGCAACAACGAGTTCATGTCGGGTCCGGCGGTCATCGTCGGGGCCTTGGCTTGTCGTTTTTTTGGGTTCTTTAGTGTTCAGGGTTCAGGTTTTAGGCATTAGGGCTTAGATTTAGGGTTTAGTGTTTAGGGTTTGTGGTTTAGGCGTTGGGGTTTAGGGTTTAGGGGTTCCTGAAGCTGGTGGCTTGTGGACAGGACAGTAAAGCCTAAAACCGATGCATCCCCATGGATCCTTCGTCTTCGTTTCATTTGCTGTGTTTGTTTTTTTCTCCGCTTGATTTTCCAGTATGGCCGGCTTCACTTTCTAGAGTCAATAGAGCCAAATGAAAGATGTCTTGAGGAAACGCCAGGTGACACAATCCAAGTTTGCTAGGTTCTTCCAGAAATGCAGTGTGACAATCAGTAGAACTGGCGGTTTGCCAACATTAGGGATCCTTTTTAGGGGTTCTCGGAATGAGGGTTCAAGTATTTGGGGTCATGTCTTGGATTGACGTTCGACCTCCATAAACTGCTTGATGCGGACTTCGGTGGGTGTTAGAGGGGCTACAGCCCTGACAAGACTCTTTAGATTCTTTGGATGCTCGCCAAGTCAAGCTTCTCTCAGGTTTTTGCAGATTGCATATGTCACCATTTGAGAAGAGGGTCTCTTGACACCTCACCGAGTCCCGATGACCGTGTTTCCGCAGGGACAGCAAGCCCGGCTGGCTGAGGTCGATGGTCAATTCGTGTGTGAGCAGGAGCAGCTTGTCTATGTCCAGCTACACTGAGTCGGGTCGTATTCTCGGGGGTTTCAGGTTCAGGCGTGCTAGGAAGCAAGGTAATCTTGCCAGGACCAAGATAGGGAAGGGTTTGCATCTAGGCCCATGGATCATTCCTTACATCTCCTTGCACCGTTCTGCGTGACTGGACGACGTCCAGCACCACAACTGGACAGCTGAACGTTCAGCAGCGGCAGCGGTAGCAGCAGAAGCCGAGAGGTGATGGTCGTGCTCGCAAAGACAGCAACAAGTATACTGGCAGTATTGCGCATGATGGTATGCATTGTCATGGTACTAGGAGGCACAACAAGAGTACTGACTGTTGGGAAATCTTCCCTTAATTTTCGGAGATCTGCCTGAATCGCTGCAGACCACTACATCCCAGCCTCCATTTTGATTTTCAATTTCCTTTTCCATCTCATTCTCAGACCAGAAACTCGAATTCAGCTTCCCGCCCTAAACCCTTTACCCTTTCAAAGGAAAAGGTCTCATAAAACAACCCTAAGCCTGAACAACCTAAAGCCACAAACAGGTATTTGGCACAAGTGATCGTGGAGACTGAAAGCGACGGCCTCGATGCTGGCAATTGCAAAGCACGCTGCATTGCACAAGAATGCCCTTACTACTGGGAAGGCCGGGAAAGATCAGGACCCGGGGTTTATGGCATTTTGTTGGGCTTTTTTTGTTCATAGTGGGAGTCTTTTTTAGGGAATATCTGGGAAGGTCAGGACACTGGGATTTTGAAGAACTTGTGGGGTCATGAGTACGGATTATTTGTTTGCCACCGGACTTGTGCTGGCCTTTGAGGTTTTCTTGAGTCTTTTTTTCTTAGAATTTGAGGTGTGAAGCATGCATGAGAAGCTGTTCACATGTCGGTCCCTCTTGGAAACCCATTGACCCATTCGTACAAAGCACTGGATGCGTGGGATGCTGAGCCATTTTGGGAAGGAGTCTAAGTCCAGTTCGTGCTTGGTGGCGCTAACGCCTACACCTAGAGCCTCAAGCCCAGACCCTGAACACCAAAACCTTGAATCCCCAATCAAATCTCGAAACTTCAATCTGTTCAACTGTAAGCGCCAAATTAAACTCCAAAACCACACGCCTTGGCTCTCAAACACACGAAACGAAACCCCAAACTTGGATACTGCCTCCACACAGTAGCAGTTGGATAATACTCATTATATACTTACATCTCATGTATAATATGGGCCTTAACATCGCCCATATTACAGGCTGTTACTGAGTCGGGCAGTGCGCCAAATATATCTTAATTCCATCCCAGAACTCGTTTCATTCAACATGTTCTTTTCCATTTGACTGTCCATTATTGGAGGTATTATCCCTACGTGACCCAAAGCCTTGAACCCTCAACCAAATCACAAAAAATCAAACCCTAAACCCTAAACCCGAAACCCACAACCCTAAATCCCAAGCCCCACCTTATATATATATATACACCTTTTGCTAAGTCCTAAACCCTAAACCCTCCTTATGTCAGGTGAGGTGATGTCGACCAAGCAGTGCCGAATCTACTCACGGTGTACGGAGCTGGCCAGAGGGCTCAGACGAGTCCTCAAAGAGGATGCCGAGATTTTAGCATTTAGGGTTTAGGGTTTGGGGTTGGCTACTGCCCCCACCCAGTGACAGTCTATATTAGGGGTCCTATTAAGGGCTATATATAACCATACTATAATTATTATCCTGCTATTACTGAGTGGGGGCAGTACCCAAGTTTGGGGTTTATTGCTTAGGGTTGAGGGTTTTGGGTTTGGGATTTAGGGTTTGGGGTTTAATGTTTAGGTTTAGGCTTCAAGGTTTTGGGTTTGTCGTGGCTTTGGGGTAGGCTTTATAGTTTAGGATGCTAAGGGTTTTGGGTTTACAATTTAGGGTTTAGGAGATTTTGGGTTTAGGGCTTAGGACTCAGAGCTTGGTGTTGCTGTGGAGAATCAACTGGAAAATCAAATCAAGGCTGGGCTGATTCTAGGGGCATATGAGCTAAAGCCTAAACTCCTTAAAGGGGGTTATATAGGGGATTACTATAGGGGTTATTAAGGGGGATACCAGGAGTTTAGACAGTGGCTCATATAGGGTTTGTGGGGTTATGAAGACCCAACATTCTGAGGTTTGCGGCGTTTGGGGGCGATGAAGATCCTCCAGATCCTACAGCCCGAAACCCTCCCCAACCCTTAACCCAAAAACACTAAATCCCTAAAACCCTAAAACCCCAAAACCCCCTAAACCCTAGATCCCTAAAACCCTAAACCGTGGGAAGCTCAGCGCATCGCTGGGTTTAGGGTGTTAAGCCTGCTGGGTGGGGGGAGGTTACCCTCAGCCTACTCCAAATGGTGCTTTACAGGGGTTATATAAGGTTTATATAGGGGTTCTTTAGAATTTAGGGTCTCCCAAAATTAGGGGCACCATTTTGGGGGTCCCAGAAAGAAGGATTACAGTATTTGGGGATCTATATTGAGATCCTCCTATTTTGGGGAAACTTCCGAATCTAAGTGCCTTTTACTGCATTGTTTCTCAAAACCCAACATAGATTGAATGTGATCTCAGTCTCTCGCAAAGGTACCTTAAAAACATTTAAGTGAAGACCTACTGTACAGACCTACCGAGTTCCCAAATGCTTCCAACTGGGCTTGCTCATGGGTATATGTGAGAAATCATTTTGTTTTTGAATATTTTGTCCTATGTTCTTGATTTAGGTCCTCTGGAAGCTCGCAACAGCCCCCCTGCCACGCCGGGTATCGGGTTTAGACTTTGAAGCCAAAGCCCTTGTCTCGATTAGCACGGCAAGGATTATGTCCATCTCTGCATCTCTTGCTGTTTGTTAGTAGAGACCTCAAGAATGGATCCTTGTAGTTAGCCTTACATAAACTACATAATTACATTGCTTTTAAGTTCCATTTTCTTTTTCCTCAAAACCTAGACCCTAAAGAGCATAGGAGTTTCCATTGTCTGTTCCGCCTTTACTCCCTACTAATGGCTTCTCTGCGTGTCGAGGTTCGGGAAGTCGGCGTGGTTGGCATACTCTACGGCATGACCCTTGGCTGCGCAGGGTTCCGGCGCGTGAATTCTGATAACATGAGCCCCGCAGATTTCTTTTTGTAGGGAGGTTATGAGTAGCCGTAGGACATGCAAGGCGTTCTCAATCTCAAGCAAGCTTTGAAGCTTCCGACTCCACATTAACTTCCGTGGTCCTAAACCCTAAACCCTAAAACTATTCCAAATATTTAGGTCCCTCCCCTGCAGAACTTGCCCGCAATCTTGAGACCGCCTCTCCCCAAAGCCCAGGTCACGCATCCCTAGCCTCTAACCATCGCCTCTCCATATCGGGATTTCATAGGGACATATAGGGATTTCATAGGGACCCTGAGGATGTATAAGGAGTATTACCCCCAAAAAAGGAGATCAACGTCAAAAGAACGCCAACTTGCAAGGGAAACTGGATTTATGCAGGGGTTTGGGTGACACCTACACATGACACTTCCTTAAAGGGAGATTCTCTCCAACAAGGGGCCCGTGAGAGCAAAAAGATCCTCTTACAACCATTCTGACTTTGCATCGGAGCTTTTCAGAAACCCTGAACCTTCAAGGAGAAGAGTTTGAATTCCTGATAGGAAAAGTCTGACCTGAATCCGAAGCCCTCACAGCATGAGCGCCAGAAGTCTGAACCCAAGGTCATCCCAATTTCCATTTCGTTTACGATGTCATTGTCCATTTGATTCTCCAGGATTCTAGCCCTGCAGCTTCAAACCGTAACCTCCTAAACCCTAAACCCTGAACCCTTTCCAACCCCAAGCCTTAAACCCTTTCCCCCCAAACCCCCGAAACCCCCCAAGCCCTAAACCCTTGACTCACGACGTCCAGGACTTATCGAAAGGCTTGCAAGGTTGCCGATCCTGCCACGCGCCAGGGCTAGCACAAGGATTTGCAGCTCAATGGCCAGTCTCTAAAACCCCATGCCCTAAACCCAATAACTATTATACTGTTCATGCTTTCATTTTGACATCTGTGCTTAGTTCTTGGGGTCGGGTCAGACGCTCCAGCAGAAATCTGGCGTTTTCCTACCAGAGGATGAACCGGAAGCATGGCAGACTTCAGCACCCCTACTGATTCTACTCCTTGCTGCTCCTTCCTTTGCTGCGGCTGCTCTTACCGCGCCCCCTGCAACTGCTGCTCCTGCTGCTACTGGTGGATCTGGTGGTGGTGGTAGTAGCTGGTGCTCCTCCCTCAACTGCTCTCCTCATCCCCCTCCCTCCTCCCTTCGCCTCCTCCGCCTCCCCTTCCTCCTCCTTCCTCTTCATCAGCATCACAAGCAGCGCGGCAGCAGGTGCTGGAAGGTCACAAAGCGGCGATCTTTTTTGGGCGCGGGGGACGACTCTTATGCCTGCTTCCATCAGGACTGAAGGTAGCCCCAATCATGTAGCAATGGGGTTTAGAGTGTAGGTGTTGAGGACCAAGAGGCTTCTGGAGCTATGACTCATCCAGATGGCAGAACAAGAGATTACAAGGGCTGTGTGAATGAGGGGGCCTACTGCCTCTGAGGTTGAGACCCTGACAGTATGGAAGTTTTCAAGCATAATGTTCCCTTATTTTGAGTAGGTTGTTTTGAACCTCGAACTTTGGATTTCTGAGCATTGTCTCCAAGCCCGTAATTTGAAACCCCTAAGCCCCGAACCCAAATCCAAACGCACTTCAAAGGACAGCACTCGGAGCAGGTCCCAGCTTTCAGAGTAGGTTTGACCATCTCACGGCGTTTCAGGTTGTCAGGTAGATCCTTGCAGGTCCAAAAAATATTTTAGGAGGACCCCCCCCACCTTGCATACTATCCCCTATAGTCACTATCACTGGGTAGGAGGTTTCACCTGACAAATATTACAGATTTTCTGGTATCGTCCCCTCAGAAGGAGTCATTCTTAGGGGTTTGTCCTATCATTTTGGGTGTGCCCAGGGATCTGCCGTTATCGAGTGCTTGTACCATGCCTCCAGTTGATCGGACCGGTCTGCATATCCAATATTTGGGGTGAAATCCAATCCTCACCAGAATCTCCAACTTAGGGATTCAAAAATACAGGTAGGGGTTATGGAAAAGACGATAGCAACTGCAACTACTGTTATTTAGGGGTTATATGTAGAGCATCTATAGTAGTAGGAATATAAACGGACACTTGTAGAATCGCCAGTAGCCCTTACGGTCACCACTACTGGGTGGGGGGGGGGTCACCCTGGTCCGCGACTGCCACAAAGGTTTCTCAGAATGATGGGTCCCTTTCTGGGCCATTGTATTTGTGAGGTATATTGGGGTCTGACATTGACAAAGGGCCCAGTCACATCTGATGTTCACAGAGCCTTTCCGGGGGAGGTCAAATTGTGCTTTCCCTATCGAAGGGTTCAAACCAGCCTTCTTGCGGGCAAAGCTTGAGGAGCTTTTGAAAAAGTGGAAGGACCGCACCCATGCAATCCTATTCCCATCCCCCTAAATCTCCCTGCAGCTATGCTTTATCACCGTGATGAGCAAGATGGTAATTTGATGAAGCTTATTTCATGGTAGTTTCTCTAAATCGGGGGACCTCAATATAGACCCCCAAATACTATAGTTCTTATTATAGGGAACCCCAAAAAAGTTTCCCTAATTTTGGGAAACTTAAACCCTAAATACTATATAATCCTATATATCCCCTATATATCCCCTATATATCCCCTATACATCCCCTGTATATCCCCTATATTGAATACGGCAGCCCAAGAACCCGAAGATGAAGAGGACTTGGTCGAGCAATGCGATCACAAGCTGATGCTGGGTGGTCTCGGCATCAGTGGCTGCGGACATTGTGACTATGCTCCCCGCTGCATTTCGCGGTTTAGGGTTGAGGCTTTAGGGGAGTTCGTCCAGACCCGTGCTATTCGCTGAGACTTCCCTTAGCTTACTCTTTCCATCGCATGAAGAAGATGACTCTTGTGAAGCAGTCAGAGGGCCGCATTTGGGGTGAAGGCGTGTTTCTGAGTTCAAAGGTTTTGCAGCAGCTCCCAGAACAGACGAAATCCCCTGAATCCTCAACTCCCTGCGCTTCCCCTAAGGGAAAGGGAACCCATGAAGGTTTGCTTCAAAAGGATAGTAGTGAAGAAGGGAATTCTTCTCAAGCTCCAAGATACCTTAGGGGAGGGTAACTCGAAGCCGCCGACCAAGGCCCCCGTGAGAGGAAGGATGCTTCGGGCGAGTGATGGCAGGTGCGCTGATGTGGATGGCAACAACAATTTGAGCCTCGTCCGCGCGATTTAGTGTTCAAAGTGTTGGGTTTACCCTAAACCCTAAACCGAGGTTTTGGATTTAAGCTTGGGGAGGGATTGGGGTTCAATCCACTAATTGCAGGAGTAGGTAGGTTCATCATGCAGCCCCTTCTACTTGCTTGTGTAGGTTATGCTGCTTGAATATTCATGGGTAGCCAGGACTGGGCCCCCTTGAGGAGGGTGTCAGTGTAAGTATTCCGCACTCATATCTTCCCATCCAACTCATCTCTTGCATGCGTTGATACTTAGTTTCTGGCTAACAGGCTCCACGAGTCAAGCCACGCATACTTTGGACCGGGGTGAGCTTCAATCCCCTGCCCCTAATATTAAACTCCCCACCCCCCTTATTAAATGCTCCCAATATATTATCATATACCACAATGGGGAGTATTTAATCTTAGGGGGGTTGGGGGGGATTAGTATTTGGGGGGACGGGATTAGCTTCCACGCAGGGGCATGGTAGTTTTGAGTGCTGCAGCCGCAGTGAACCATCATCACGATGAAGCTACCAGCACATCTCCTGCATCCGGGAGGGTGTCCCTATGTTGAGACTTATAGTCTCCCTTCAGTAGATTGAATATGGCTCTGGGTATATTAGGATAAGCCCCCCATGTACCCCATATTCTATTTACTTAAGGGGGACTATAAGTCCTAGACCCTCCATCATGAATCTGAACTCCAGTAGGGCTGCGTTGGTTTGCTGGGAAAGATTCGTAAGATCCAGTATGCGGGGTCAGGAGTAAATTTGCAGTACTCAGCATAATCTTAAACCCTAAGACCTCAACCCTAAACCCTAAAGCTCTAAGGAATTTCCAAGTAGAAGGAAGCACTGGCTCTGACTCGGAAGGACTCGACTGTCGAAACTGTGGCACCCTAGTACATACCTGCTGCAATGGGGTGTAGGGTTTAGGGTTTAGGATTGGCCTTCGCCCTCTATACTACACCCCCTAAGTTACCCTTTGATTAGGCTTAGTTAGGATTCATGCAGGTTTATTGAGAGCGAGCTTGCGGGTTAGCATATGGTGGTCGGAAGGAGAACCCACATTATTTCAGCAAAGTCAAGAGGTCCACAAGGGGAGCTGCAAAGGCGATCGGACCCGAATCAGGGCCTGAACCCCTACACCCTACATCCTGCCCCCCACCCCGCAAACTGGCCCGAAATCCTACAACACGAATGGTAATTTCCCTACATAGACGGGCTCCAATATAGACCCCAAAATACCTTAATCCTTAGTGCGCGGACACCAAAAAAGTGCGTCCCCAATTTTGGGAAACTTTCAATACTATATCACTATATATCCCCAGTTTCCATTTCATGTTCCTCATGATTTTCCATTGGATTCTCCATTATTGGGGGTTATATATGCCACATCCCTAAACCCCTAACCCTATATAATCCCCTATAAAACACCCCCCAAACCCCCTATATGTATATATATATATCCCACATCCCTAAACCCTTAACCCTATATAATCCCCTATAAAACACCCCCCAAACCCCCCACGCTGCAAGGCTTGTGCATCCTTGCCATGGTGGCGACAACCAGAGGTTCAGGGTCTGTGGAAATTGATTTAGTGGAGTGAGGGTTTAGGGTTTAGGGTTTGGGGGCTAAACCCTAACCCTAAACCCTAGGGTTTAGGTTTTGGGGCTTAGGGTTAAAGGAAGGATTTGCGGGAGGGAAGGGCTGGAGGGACTGGAGGTTTCAAAGGGTTTCCAGGGAGGTTTCGGTTGCGAAGGTTGGAGGAACTTAGGGGTTACAATTGATTTTTCTACCGGGATTTGGGGTTAGCGTTTAGGGTTTTGGGTTGGCCGCGATATAGCGGCGAGGCAGACATGGTCATGCCACGAAGTCGCTTCGAGCGTGTCGTGCTGTGCGAAATGAAATGCTGCCGTGGCCTGACCGCGGCTGGCCATGTAACATATTTGCCCACCCCGCACCGTCCCAGGCGGCCAAACCATCCGAACCTATTCTCATTAGGGTTAGGATTAGGGTTAGGAGCTAACTCCATCTTGGCCAACAACACAATTTATTTCTACAACAAACTTCTAGCTTAGCCTGCGGACTTTGCTGGCCTTAGCCTCACACGCTCGTGTTACGGGAGGCCCAGGCCGCTTGGAAGCCTTGGGTGAGGAGGCAGCAGTGGCGCTTCAAAAGTGTCAACAGTCACAGGGATGGGGTTTTTGGGGTTGCCTTCCTCGTAATTGTCCTCGTTTTTTGATGGCTCAATCCAATTTTGTGATCCGATTCGTGCTTCAAGGCGATCCTGCCACATGATCCGATCTGATATGTCGCTGTTGCGCACGTCCCCTTGATCCAGTTCTTGCCACAGCTTGATTCATCCGCTACAAATGAGCTTGTTCGTGGGTTTACCTAACGCCCCACCTCCAACTTCCAGTTCCGGCACGGAGAAGGAAGAATGCTTATGGTATAGGCCACCAGATCATAGCGCAAGCCGTACACAACCTATGATGGGTGTAGGGTTTAGGGTTTGGGGTCTGCCTGACCTTTGAACCCTGACGCTAAATCGTGTTAAAAGTCCTTTGGAATCTCCCTTGTGCCTAGATCGCGCAGCCGAAAAGGTGGGCCACATGTCACACATGGGTGTAATCAGCTCTTGGGGTAAGTATCATGTTTAGTGTTTCGAGCTTTGGAGGATTACAGCTTTCAGGGTTTTGAAGCGTTGGGGGTTCATGTGTTTGCGCGGCTGGTTGCGCTTTTTTTGTGCCTAACCCTCAGTCCTGCAAGCGTGGGGTTTAGGGTTATGAGATGCCCATCTGATTTTTGATCGTTGAAGAGCCTTCGGATTTATGTTCGCCTGGATAGGAAGCAACTAGTAAGATTGCAAGACTTCAGGCATCAAGAAGAAAACTGGGAGGTTGCAATGGCGATCCCTTCGGCATTGTTGCCACACCGCACACACAAACCCTCGTTTTGTGGGATGCCCGCTTGACTTGCAGATCTTGGCCTTGCAGTCGGTCGCAAGCTCCAGCGACCTCACCGGCACCGCGACCTCGCGGCAGAGTGCCATCGACGCGATCCTGGCGCAACTGGCGGCGCTGTCCACGGGTGGCCGCACCTTTATGGAGAGGAAGCCTAGATTTGGTTTTGAGGAACCCTGGAAAGGGAGAGGGGCCCTGAAAGGCCTTGGAAGACCCTGAAGTTCGTTGCGAGGACCCCTGAAGGCCCTCGACCAGGGCGCTGGTTTGAGAGGAGGCCCCTCACTTTGGAAAGCTTGTGGGAGGGTGGGTTTTTGGGAGCCTGTTCGGTTTTGAAATTTTTCTTGGGCTGCAGAAGATTTTGAGCTGCTGACGCCGCCTCGAAAACCCCACCTCGTTTAAGGGCGCAGGGTTTCGGACACATATTTTATTTGGCAACCACTATTGGTTACAAGGATAACAAGTTCCAGTACCTGGGCTATCGTGGGTTCTACCGTTCCCGTGGCTGCGCTGAGGCAGGCCCAGGTATGTCGGCTTGCGCCATCGATGGCACAGGCGCTGCCCACCACATTAGGTCGGCCAAGCCATGAGTTTGAATGTAGGCCTGAGGAAACAGCAGTGCGAAGGTCTTCTGGAGCTCAGAGTTCAAACCCTCGAACCTTGATCCGTACCCCAAATGGGAGTTTCCAAGAATTAGGGTTGTCTGTTGTGGGCCCCAGTAGTGAAGATCATAGTATCTAGAATGGGCTCCCTTTGTTTATGGAAACGGCTGAATCCTGAAACCCAAACCCGGAATCCTCAATCCTAAACGTCGCCACAGATTTTGAAGGGTTGAATGAAGAGACATCCGCTCACCTGGGTAATTCTCAAAGGACCTGGTCCTGGTAGGGTGTCCCGAGCAAAACGATTTCAAATCTGTTTGAGCGTATGTGGGCTACTGGCCATGTGGAGTTTCAAGAACAGGACTCATGGTTCCAGGTACCAATGCAGGGGTCTAAATATGGACAACATGGACATGCGGGCTTTTCTTCTGCAGTTGCACAAGGACTGTTAGATGACAATTTTGGTGGCCCAACCCACTTAAATCCAAGCCAAACATCTTACAACCTAAGCCCACTGCCGCTTTAAACCTTCAACCTCAAACCATAAACTCCTACCCCCAAAATCCTCGCAACCTCAACCCCACAACCCTGGATCCAATCCCCGCCTTTCGAAGGTTCTATTTTGAAGGTGAGGCCCTTAAGCCGCAGGGCAGCAACCTGTGACCCGGCTTAGCACCAAATGTCCATTCTCTGCTGTATTGTACTTGGAGGGCAAGGGCGGTTTGGTAAGTAGACTTATGGCCCATGGCTATAAGCCATATAGTAACCCCAGCTATCCCCGTCAAAAATTTGATTTTTACTCCCACTGGCTTGAACAATGCGCAAGATTATCCTCTCACAGCCCAGAAAACACATATGTATGTAGGTGTTGTATAGTTTCTGTTCCCAAACCATCCTGAGATGCCAACACTTTTTTTTTTAGAAGGTGCTTTGGGGCTCCATGGTAATTTTTTGGGAGGACATCTTTGTGGGTGCGATTTGCTATCATGTGAGTATACGCGTCTCACTCAGTGAATGTTGTCATTGAATGTTTCATTCATCGGTCATATTTTTTCCGAAGTATATGGCTGTTGTAGGACTTAAGGAAAAACCGGCATGATAAGCCGTGCTTGTGGGGCCTGGCATGGACTTTTGGATCCTCATGTGCCTGTTTCGGCCCACCTTTAAGATCAGAACATGTAGGTGGTGCCAGGATGATCTAGGAGACCGGTTCTAAGGTGTTGGGATTACTACACTGGAGCCGGAAACGTCTACCTGCATCCTTGTCATGGAGGAGCCAATCAGAAGTGGTGCCCCAGGTTTAAGGTGTAGGGTAGGCAATGTCCCGACCCAGTAACCGTTAAATTATCTATATTGCATATATAGAAAGCCCCCCCAAAATTTCAGGCTGTTACTGGGTGGGGGCAGTACCGAAGGTGTAGTGCTTCGGGCTTGTAGGACAGGGCCGGGGGACAGTGTTTCATCATGATTGCTTCGGAGCGAGTGCTCCCATATCCCACTTAAAGCCCCCATATTCACCCTTTATGTAGATAGAATATGGAATTCCTCAGACCTGTAACAAGATTCTCATATGCCCCATATCTTATCTAATTAAGTTAAGGGGACTATACATGTTAGGATGATGGAGGGTGCATGGCTGCGGTTACAGAGATGTTTCGAGTGGAAATTTGAGTGGAAATTTTGAGGTCTCCTGCTTTTGCAGGGCTGGGTACGTATCGCAGGCGCATGAAGAATTCTTGCATAATCCATGCGTAGCTATGTTGTGATCCACCCAAAACCGTTTTTAAAACGTTTTCTCACCATGCCCTCCCATCAGTATGGCTAGAAATGTAGAGCCGTTTCTCAGCACCTCAGGTTTTACAGGAACATTCAAATCATGCATAGAGTCGAAATCAACTTTAGCAATCCCTGGCAAAATATTCGATGCCCTGTCATGGCGTGCTATTATTCTGTGGTATGTGCCATGCAGGGGGTGTATGGGTCTCCTGATCCTTTGATCCTTGACAAGCAAATGTACTTGTCACTTCTGGTGTAGCTGTTTAGGAGGGTCAGGGGGATTTAGTATGTATAATATAGCCGCCGTGAGCTTTGTAGTAACTCCAGTCATCCCCATAGTTTATCTGCCGGCTAAGTCCCCCAGACGCACCAAGTAGATCAATTCTTTACATTCCCGGCCCTAAACCCTAAACCCGAAACCCTAATCAATGTAGGGTTGGTAGTATGGGCCCGGAGCCTTAGCCTTTGTAGGGAAAATCTGGGGCCCTTAGTTAAGGTACATAAAGAGAAGGGTCCCATGATTCAGGCGCCCTACTCTGGGCCCGTGGTATCAATTGTAACATGTGGGAGGGATTACCCCTAAACCGGAAACCCCTGCCCTAAAGCCTAAACCCTTGAAGCAGGCCTCAAGATGGCCTCGTTTGAGACATCCGTCATGGTATATGGTTTTTTCTCGAACTTCTAAGTCCTCTTCAATCTCCGGAAGCCCCCAAACACCCTGAACCCTAGATCCTAAACCCTAGATCCTAAACCCTAGATCCTAAACCCCAGATCTTATACCTAGATCCTAAACCCTAGATCCTAAACCCTAGTTCCTAAACCCTAAATCCTAAACCCTAAATTCTAAACCCTAGGTCCTAAACCCTAAATCCTAAACCCTAATCTCCGGAAGCTCCCAAACAAGAGAGGTACTGGGACGGTGTTCACTTGCGCTCCCGGGCCGACGATAGGTGCCTGGACTTCCAGCCGGGAGATGACAACATGCAGCTTGGTCTAAGGCTTTAGGATTTGTGGGTTTTGGGGTTTGAGGGT
>CAJNIZ010007102.1:0-17924 GCA_905231905.1 Symbiodinium pilosum
ACGACCACGTCCACGACCACGACCAACACCAACACCACCACCGCCGCCGCCGCCACCCCCTCTTGCTGGCAGCCACGTAACTGATGCCAATGTTTCTCTAACTTTGCTACTCAGACACGACACGAAAACCATCTCTTTCTCCGTTCTGTATGAGGTAGGTTAGGTTTGCCTCTACGCATGTTCGCAGGGTATACGGTTGCAGCGGACCCCACAGATATGGACAATGCTAAGATGTTTGGCGTTCTGCATGACATTCAATGGGCTCTTCATGACCATCCCCCCCACCACCGCCACACCCCCTCCCCTCCACCACCACAACAACAACTGCTACTGCAACTGCTGGTGTGACATAATGTGATTGCTGCTACTACTACTCTGATGGCGGTGATGACGAAGGTGACTGCAGCCACACCTTGGCTGGTTTTCTTCTGGAGTGCCTACTTCTACATGCACTGAAGCAGACTCCGAAACCGCATCCCAGGCCAGATGTTCGTGCGAATGAAACAACGGGGAGGGGCGCACTCCGGTCTTTTTCTGGCCGGGACATCCCAAGCTCTGAGCCCTAAGTTCTAACCCCCCCCCAAAAAAAATTACCAATATCCTTTTGAGATCTACTTGAGGTATCCTATTCCACAATCATACAAGGAATCTTGGACCACAATATGGGTAATTAGTTAGGCCACTAAAGGATCCTTCGCCAGAGTTTGCTGAACCCTAAACCCTAAACCCTAGAGTGCGTCCATCCCCAAGTCTGTGCTTAGCTGCATCGGCAGGGCAGGCTGCTTCTCTCACTAAAGGGCTGGACCCAAGCAGAAAATGGTCAATAACAATAATAATGAGACGAGTGGTAGTAATAATAGTAGTAGTAAGAGTAGTAATCATAGTAGCAATAAAGGCCTGACAGTTTAGTTGGAAGAGCTGCAATACTTCGCACTGACTTGTCAGTCTAGGTACAACCTAATTATGACCATATGAGCTACAGTCAATATTTCCTACCCATTTTTAATGGACATGGGTTCCTTATTTGGGACTATATTAGGGACTATACTAAACTACAAGAGGGACCCCTATGTCCACTGTTAAGGGCCCCTTAATAAGGCTAATATTGACCGTAGCTCATATAATGGGCCTAAGACAGGTGTGGGGGTATTCTGAGGGTTTGATGACAGGGCTAGACCCTAAAGCCCTGACAAAGCCAGGCCCATGGTTTAGGGTTTAGGGTTTAGGCCTCTGATAATCCTTATTATGCGCTACATGCCATATCATATTTCCCATTCAGCTAATGAAGGCTCTGGGGTTTACGGTTTGAGGATAGCAGAAAGTCAGACGGAAAATGTAGAAACTGGGATTGTGTAGGGGGATATGAGGATTAATGTTTCTCATAGAATTCATGGACATGGGCTCCTAGAAGGAGTATATAAGGGACTATCTGAAATACCAAAGGGGCCCCTATGTCCACCCTGATTGTTCGCAGTGTAACCCTTGAATTGACAGTAGCTCATACCGGACGTCAATAATCCCATATGCGGGGCTGGGTTTAGGGGGCTCTGCTCGAGGGTTCCACATCAACCCTTTGATAGTCTGATACCCTAAGCCCTAAACCCCCCTAAACCCTAAACCCTTGATAGTCTCTATCTCCAAGAATCCCCAGCCACTACCTTGAGGTCCGTACTTTAAGATACTTTTTTATGGCCTCATACAAGAATTGCGGCTTAGAAGAGCAGACGCCTCTAACCGTTAAGCCATAATCCCCAAACCCTAAATCCTGGACCCTAAGCCCTGAAACCTAAATCCTAAACCCTAAAGGCCCGAGCTAGACCCCTGGGTCCAACAAGAGAAGCCTCTGCCACAACGGCGTTCAGTCCTCGTAGGTCTGCCACATCGTTTGACGAATTGCTTGTTCCAGCATGGCGGCCTGACCAACTTTTGGCCATAAAGATTCAGGATTAAGGTTTAGGCTTTTAGAGTTTGGGGCCAGCATTCGGCTCTTCAAAATCCCTAACAGTGTATGGGGATTCCGCACTAAGGATTGTATAGGGGTGATTTCCTCAAACCCCCAACAATTTACCAAGCCAGTCGCATGGCAGTTTGTTAGTTGAACCAAGTGAGAAAGCACTACAACCAACAAGGTCTTACTCATGCTGCGCCTATACAAGCCTCGCAAGCCACCATTGCAAATAGAACCCTAAAACCTCAACCCCCACTTGAGGAAAGCGGGTCTGCTGTGGGTCTCTTTTGAGACTTTGCTGAGCAGGGATTTTGCAGGCTTTCTCGGGCTTCGTACAACGAGCTTGACCTTAAACCCTAAACATCCTAGCCCTGAAGCCCCAAATCCTAAACTAAACCCCTTCAACCCTAAAACCCTTAACCCTAAACCCTAAAACCCTAAACCCTTAACCCTAAAACCCTAGACCCTGAATTCATGTCCTAAAGGCCGGGCCTGCACACACTTAATAGTGACCGCAGGGGCACTGGGTATTGGTAATTCTGTCAGGGTCGAATACTTTCACCCTAAACACTACCTAGAAAGCCTAGTTACCCAGAATAACGGGGTACTTTAATTAATCCAAAGTAGTAGGAAATTAGGGCAAAGCTGCCTATGATTATGGGTAACTGGTTTTCTAGATAGAAAGTCTGGGTGCGGGCCTGACCAAGGTCAATCTCGCAGCCCAACATTTTTTGATGTTTCTCACACTGCATGGGCCCCGCACGACACTGGTATCCCCCTCAATAACCCCTATTATAGGGTGAGGGTTTAGGGTATTCACTGGTTGTTTTTAGTAGGTGATGGAGGAATGCTTCTCTTAGTCGCGCCGATATAATCATCAACAACACGTAAAAACATGTAAGTGTGCATTTTCTTTGCTAGTCCCTCATCATCTATTCACAATCATCAAGTTAAGCCTAGACCCTATTTATCCCTATTCACCACAAATTTTCATTTAAATGTCCATAGTCTTTTCTCAATTTGATTCTCTATTCTTGGAGGAATATTACGAAACCCTGAAAGCCTACTAGTCTTTGCCATAATCTCGATATAAGCCCAATATATACTCCTAAACCCTAAACCACAAACAGCTGTTTCCATTTGGATTTCCATTATCCCTATATAATCCCAATATATACTCCTAAGCCCCAGACCCTTTAAACCCCAACCCTAAGCCCTTTGGATCCGCAGCCTTCGTAGGATCCTGGATAGCCAGCAGCAGGTTGTGCACAGTCAAAAGCACTGTCCTCAGTTTTACCTCTGATCTACGTGGCAGTTATAAGGGAATCCCAAAGGGTTAAGGGTCTAAGGTCCAAGCTAAGTCCCAAGAAGCGCTTCGTCGGGAATGAAGAGATAAGATCATATAAGCTACTATATTGGGGGTTATATAGTGATTGGTATATTACTACAAGGATTCATTCATTGATAATCAGAAGTAAGCAGCCACCGCGACGACTGTGCGTCTGGTCACTGCCAGTGCTTGTTTCTTACATCATTTCCCGGACCTCCTCCAAAACTGAAAACTGGGAACCCGCCAAAACCCATAAACCTTACACCCTAATCCCCTAAAACCATAATCCCCTAAACCATGATCCCCTGAACCCCAATCCCCTGAACCCTAATCCCCTAGACCCTAAGCCCCCAAACCCTAATCTCCTAAAACCCGAATCCCCTAAGCCTCTCCATTCACCCAGTTACGACTAGCTCAACCCGGATATCTGAGCAGGAGGCTCCAGGCCGTTGACGGTTTAGGGTTGAGGGTTTCGGGTTTAGGGATTCAGGGCTTAGGGATTTAGAGTTTAGAGATTTAGGATTTAGGGCTGGTCCTTACCCACATAGTAACGAACAAATATTCCGCCAACACTTCCTTCAGCCTACTAACAACCCCCCCCCCCACACACACCCAAACAACAACCCCCCACGTCAACTATACATTGGGGGGACTATTTATGACAAGGGGTTGGTTGGTTCATTGCTTGGGGTGTGTGACTGATCTATCTATCTATGTATATGTCTGTCTATCTTCCCATCTATGTGTGCCTCACCTACCCTGCAAGAGAGGAATCCTTCCCAAAAAGATTCCCAAGAAGAAAGGAGCCGTAGTTTCATGAAAGCCCCACATGGAATCATGGGCGCATTTGTTCGTATGGTGTAACGGGTTCTCCTAAATCTGCAACCATTTCACGGAGACCATTACAAGTGCTTTCTAATTGGCTGGAAAGCGTCTTGTACTGAATAGATGCATGGTCATCGCATCCCTTACACTAGCATGTCATACCGATTTAACACCCAGCTGCTGCGCTTTCTGCCCGGACAGGGTGAACCTTTTCATGGTTGTAGGATACAATACCCTAAACCTTAAACCCTAAACCCTATACCCTAAAGGCCGAAGGTGACCCACTTGGCTACTAAGAATTTGACCCCATATCTTAACCCCCGGAAGCCACAGTTAACTGTACCTTTTGTACAAATCCCACCCCTATGTACCGTATTTCGAACCTTGCGAGACAACCCCCAAAATTCATATCCTCTAGCTTTCATACTTGTAGGACGACAACTTGGGGATTTGAGGTTACCAGAACCCTATGGTTCTTGACTTAGAGGTCATCAAACAGACCCTAAACCCTCAACGCTAATCTTAGATCCCTAAACCCTCACGGGCCTCAAAAAGTGGGATGAAGGTAGGTGGTTTAAACGATCCTTAGTATATGTTCTACTACACCGGGGCTTATTTCCTATAACCCACCCTTCATCATCCCACCTTTTGAGTCCTTTGAAGCCCCCAACCCCATACCCTAAAACGTAAAACGGAAGTCGCGGACCCTATGGGTCGTCACGTCCTTCTGGCTGGGAACGCCGCTTAGGACATAGTAGGGAGTAGGGTTCAAGGTTCTAAGATTCAGAGTTGGAATCCTTGCGCTAAAAACTGTTGCCATCCACAGATACTGCAAGATTCACATTCATTCCAACCCCTATGTGAGTAGTGTTTTTTGGTGGTTAAACCCAGTAAGATTATGTTCCTTATATAAGATACTATACCCCAAAAGGAGGACATAATCTTACTCTATGTTGGGTACCATAGTATCCCCAAATAAGGTACTACTCATATGAGCCACAGTCTAAACTCCTTAAAGGGGGTTATATAGGAGATTCTGAAGGGGAGTAGTATGGGGGCTTATTAAGGGGGATACTAGGAGTTTAGACTATAGCTCATATAAGCCCCTATAGAACACCAGTTTCCATTTCATCTTTCCGTCTTTCCCTTTGATCCTCCGCCATTTCTGTGTGGTCTGTGACAACTATGCCCTAAACCCTATAGCAACCCGGTCTCGGATGTTGCGTAACCCTAGTTTGGAGTACACCCCAGAAAAAAAAAGTATAGACTTTCTAGGTATAAGTTGTTATAATCAGAACCCAGGAACCAAAATGTAATAAAGTGTAGTACTCCAATATTGGGGTAATATTTAGATCACCCATGATGAGATCAGATCTCAACATAATTTGGACAGCCCCACCCATATGGGATTGACAATAACTAGGATCCGTTCTTGGAAGAGACTGCAATATTTTGGGGTAAGGGGGACCCGCATTTTGGAAACTCTCATATGGGAATTTCAGAGAAAACCAGAATGCTCAATAAGGACCGTCATCATAATTTTATAGTCCCCACATCTCCGCTGGGGTCCCGAGACACCCCATGTTGAGAACCTCTCATATGCCGGCCCTACCATGATGCTGACTCCTGATGCCGGGCTTCTCAACTGGCTCCGTCTGGTAGGTCTGTAGCTCCGCCTCCAACAGAGTTGCTTTAGCAATCTTACTCGATATTTTGGGTCATGTGGACGCCGGAATAATTACCGATATCATGTTTGAGGCTTTTTGTGGTACCCTGTGCTTTTATCATATAGTGAACTTCGGACCACAATATTGGCATTGTCTTCGTGGCACTTAGGACCCCTACTAAGAGTTAACCCTTAGCTAAGCTCAGTCCCAAGCAGTAGAGTACCAGCCAGGTTGGCCGTGAGAAAGCCAAGTTCTAGACTTCTCTTGGGTGAGGCCTTCGGAGGCACTCAAGGCCTACCCAGACCCCTACACGGATCTAGAAAGTAGATTTCTTTTAAGGGTTCCTAGAAACTACCCAATAGTAATATTATTAGGGGTTCTACTTTCTAGATCCTCCCAGGGGTCTCTGTAGCGAATGGTTCAGAAGTTTTCGAATTTGGAGGGTCAGGGGGACTTAATAAGTAGGATAATCATGGAGATAACTAGCATTACTATGCGGGTTATGCGGGTTATTACCTTACTTACTACGTTCCCCTGACCCTCCAAGAAGCGTCGGTTTTGGCCAACTGCGACAGTAAGTATGGAACCCCTTGTGCCGACATAGGGTTTGGAAACAATGGCTTGCAAGTCTGGAGCTGCTCTTGCGAAAGCCACACAAGAAATGATCGAAAGCCAAATCGTTTTGCTGAAGTTGCTCAACACATGTTGGATACGGCTGAATCTTGCTTTTCACTGTCAACATCTTTCAACTCTGACCGAGATATTCAACCACGTACTCCTCAACAGGAACACATCGGCCAGAAGATCGGGGCCCCAATGCATGGAATGTAGGTCCACAAATTCATAGAGCTTCGGGATACATAATGTCACTAGTCATATTAGGACTGCTAGTGGTGGTTCTATTATTAGCTGCTGAAGCTTGCAGATTCTAGAGGAGATACGAAGCGTTTCTCACACAGGGGCCCTAAAAAAAGGGTGCCTGGTGGATTGGAATTGGACTTTCGGATGTGTTATATGATACCTACATACATACGGATTATGAAGGCACATGTTGGCAAATATGGAAGCTTCTATATTTGACGTTCCAGGTGCGCGGTACCCAATAAAGGATGCCAGATGGCATTTTGAGATATGCGGCAGAGATCTCAAATCTAACTAGGCTAACCCTGTGGGTTCTACTTAGAAACTTGATCGCTCCGCGAATGATAATACCAGGACTTAAGGGTTGAGGCCTCTGGGTTTAGGGCCCGCAGTTCTGGGTTTCGGGCTCCGGAGACACTAACTACCCTGGGAGCTTTCCCTAAACCCTAAACCCTGGGAGCTTCACTTGCCTTTTTTTGGGCGGCAGTATCATGGTAGTAGGCGATCATCTCCTCAACACCTGGGATTTCAGCGATTTGTTCACCCTCCTAGTATAGTCCCCCTTAAGTAGATATGGGATATATTATATTATATAGGGATAATGGAAAAGAACATGGAAACCATTATAATGGGTTAAATAGGGTATAGAATATGGGGTATATGGGGATCTTAGTCTAGGTACTTGATCTATACTTACCCGTTACCCCTCGCACTTTTGAATATTAGGATGACGTGGGCCCCCAATGGCGAGGTTGCAATAAACCTGTAAGCCCGCACCATTGCATGGAGTGCACATAGACCGGCACTAGCAAGTGCGAGATAGTACCGAGGCAAGATTAACAAGCCACAGCAGAGTTCGGGAGTATAGGGGGCTAGGCCAGGGAACGTGCAACCCACTGAGTGGGGTGGGGATGGGAATGGTCAGGTCCTTTGCTGTTCGTGAACTGTACGCAGGACACACCCGACATGAGCGGACAGCCGACGTTCAATATGAAGACAATGTGACTCTCACCCTGACAGAAACCCGTACCGACATGTAAGGGGTACCCACAAGTATCATGGGTCCAAAGTTCCGCCGGAGAACCCCCACAAGTTTTATCATGGAGCTTGAAGAAATCTATTCGCAATCAGTTTGGCTCTCCTTGCTTGCCTTGTTCTTTAACTACTTAAAACGGATTCGCACTGAAATTTACAATGGACACAAATGGCCCCATATTCTTTCACAATAGAAAAGCCAACCTAGCAATGAGACCACCCAGGCAGAAATTGGTAGTAGGGGGAGCTGGGGACCTCGTTTCTTATCGGGGGGAAGATGGTGCAGCATGTGTAGTCTTGCACCATTAGTTTAGGGTTTGGGCTTGCTGATAATAGGAGCAAACCCTAAATCCTAAACCCTAAACCCTAAACCCTAAATCCTAAACCCTAAACCCTAAACCCTAAATCCTAAACCCTAAACCCTAAATCCTAAACCCTAAACTTTGAACCGCGTGGAGAGAGACGGCTCTGCCTTGATCTTCCCCGAACAGACAAGCGCTGCCTCTAAAGCCAACGTAACACCATCATGAGATCTCAAAGGATACATGAGCTATAGTCTCAACTCCTAGTATCCCCCTTAATATCCCCTATAGTAGTCCCCTATATAATCCCCTATATAGCCCCCTTTAAGGAGTTTAGACTATGGCTCACATGAAGATGTAGTGGTGGCAGCAGTGGCGGCGGCTGCGGTGGCGGGGTGGTTGCGGCGGCGGTGACTACTACTACTTCCTCTACTACCACCACTACTACCACCACTACTACTACTACTACTACTACTAATACGAATACGAATGCCAATACTAATACTACTGCTAATACTACCTCTACTAGAAGGCATACGTGGCATATTGCACGCTGGGTTGTTTTCTTCACTTGATCGTCGTTTTACAATGCGTTCGGCTGTATTCAGAAAAATTGAAGGAGCGGCGCCGCGATGATTTGGGAAGCTGTCTTCTTCACGTGACCAATGTTTTGCACTGCATTTTGCGGTTTTTCTGGTATTGAGTACGGGCTGTTTTGGGCGGGCGGGGGGTTGGGGGGTCTGGCGGAGGGGAAAATCGCGTCTATGACGACTTCAGGCACATCCATCTCCAAAACCTTTGCCTCAAGACATGGGTTCCGGATTGTGTGGCCACCGCAGGACTTTCGGCACTTGGCCCCTGCACAATCTGCAAAAGTGCAGTTGCTTGCCCTGGCCCCTGCCAGACAAGTTTGCAGCGAGACATGTCTAAACTACTTGCAACTGAAGCGAAAAATGACGAAACATGTTTGCCGCTCCCCTTGTACTTCTCAACATTTACATTCTTCCGAAAAAAACGCTGGAAGTCATGCGTTGACCTCACAATCCGAAACCGAAGTCTCAACGCAAAGCGCAAAAACAATAGCGTCAACTATTCAAACAAGCGACGTCGACCTACTACCAGTACTACTACTAGTCCTAGTACTAAGAATAGTGCTAGTAATGGTGAAGTAACAGCAAAGGTATGAATGATATTCAACGAGACAGTGATTAGTACTAGTGATAGTAGCAGTAATCTAGCAACGATAACAGTAACAGCAAGAGTAGGGCAGAGGTGCGTTTTATTATCAAGGAAAACGCCGAGTTACTGCTTCCTGTAAAGCTCTTCGACAACCACACTGGGATCTTCGATGAATGCTGCTCGGCCTTCCAGGCACATGCCTGGCAGCTGCATGCTACAGGGTTCAGGCGTTTTGGTTCTCCAAATCGCGGGTCGCCTTTTTCATCGCTAGAATGAAAATTGTACTGTTTGGAAGTATATCTCCAAATTTGCTTGGGAGTCTCATGGGGGTAATCTTAGTTAACTAATTTAACATACATAGAGCCATGCCTGTATCACCGTTGGTGAATAAGCCGCGCATCCTCAGGTTTAGGGTTTAGGTCTATGGTTGAAACCATGGGCCCCCAGTATGGGCCATTCCCTGGAAACCTTACATACCTACTACATACCCTAGATGTACACTTGAGGGTCCCTAGAATCCCCCTAAAGTGCTTAAGAGCCCATATTAGGGACCCATACTTCCAACCTTTGATTAGGGGGAGCCATCGCAAGCTATGACTCCTCCATGACTTGCAGGCAATGGCACCTATGCCTACAGGGCTTAAGGTACCCTATACCATAGTTCTACAGCTAATCTAGGACCATGGTATTGACATCCGTTCAGGCTTTTACATCGGTTCAGGCTTTTACATTAGCCTAGACCCTAAATCCTAAAACTTAAACCAGATGAGCCATAGTCTAAACTCCTAGTATCCCCCTTAATCACCCCTCTAGTAGTCCCCTATATAATCACCTATGTAACTCCCCTTTAAGGAGTTTAGACTGTAGCTCAAATGTCATCCCAAGCCTTGCGCATGACCTTGTCCGATGGTACGGCCACACACATGTGAATGTCGTAATCGCTGTCGCCAAGATCTTGCATGATGGGTTTTGCCTCGTAGCAGCAGAAAGGTCATGTTGCTGAGGAACTGGCAGGGATAGTTTAAATTGGTACGATCCAGTAAGAAGCGGTACTCAAAAGATCCTGCCACTCATTGGTACGATCCTGTAAGAAGCGGTACTCAAAAGATCCTCCCACCGCTAAATCATGCAAATCGCGACAGCCAAAATGGTAATGACCCGCCCTACCAGCACAATGCCAGCGCTGATAACATGTAGCAACAGCAACTATATACGCTCAACAGAGGGAATTGTCACTATACTCATGAGCTTCATTGATGTCTAGAAGCACTAATACTCATTCTCTTCCAGCACGCGCTCATGAAAGTGGTAAAACCCCTTGCTTCAAACTCAGCATCCCCTCAAAACACGGCATCCTTCTGAAAATGCCAGCATACATGTGCTATAGTCTAATACTCCTAGTATCCCCCTTAACCACCCCTATAGTAGTGCCCTATAGAACCGCCTATATACACCCCCTTAAAGGAATTTAGTTTAGACTATGACTCACATAGTACCAGTGGTTTAGGGTTTAGGGGTACCAGCATATGTACCGGGACATCTTAAGACATCACATGTCATCTCAAGATGTCCAAGCAACAACTCGGCCCAACCCTAAACCCTAAGCCCAAACCCCGAATAGAAGCCCATTACGGGTGGGTAGTCTTGCATAGGCCTTCCATACTCCTAAGGGTTTAGGGTTTAGGGCTTATTTAGCCTTCAGGAGCAGTGCCTAAACCCTGCATGCGAAGCATGCGCTTCTTATATCTATGCTAGGATCTTCGTTTGATTGAAACCCCCAAATGGGAAACCAATATCTAGACTCACCAATATTCCTAAGGAACCCCTTATACAGTCACCTAAAGCGACAATCAAAACCCTACGTCATACTTGTATACTGTGCATTGCAACTATTTGGGAAACGCTTCTTATCAGGGGGTGGCTAAATACTGCATCATTATGCAGAGGTGTCATCTGAACATAGGAATTCCTGGGCACACCCAATGCACTCATTCCAGTCCATCAGGCCTGAAAAGTCCAAACACGCCTTAACAAACCTAGTTGTCCCCAATAACCCCTAATGAGGCCTTGGTTTTTGCGTGTCCCTCAACCCTAAACCCCTACACCCTAAACCCCAAAACCCTAAACCCTAATCCATACACCCTAATCCCTAAACCCTAACCCATACACCCTAATCCATACACCCTAATCCCTACACCCTAAACCCTACTCCATACACCCTAATCCCTAAACCCTAATCCATACACCCTAATCCCTACACCCTAAACCCTAATCCATACACCCTAATCCCTAAACCCTAATCCATACACCCTAATCCCTACACCCTAAACCCTAATCCATACACCCTAATCCCTGTATACAGCTTTGCCTCGCGCCAGTCGGCGACCACCAGGAAGGTTCCTTCCATATTGATGAGGTTCAGGGTTTAGGGGTTTACGGGTTTTAGGGCCTTAGAGAGGTTTCAGGGTTTTGAGGTTAAGGGAATGTTTCTGCACGCGTCAGGGGAGTGAAATAGCAAACGGAAGCTACATATGTTGAGGGCTCAGGAGCTACGAGGTAGGGTTTTTAGAATTGAGAACAGAATGTTCAGGGGCTGGAGGAGTAGGTTCAGGCTCACGTATACAGAAAAAAGCAAAATTCTCTCCAACAAGAACCAAGGTTCCCTTCCTGCCCTCAATCCAGCTCGCCAAGCCTCCGATTTCGCGCAGGTCTAGTCCCCTGTAAATATGGCTTTGGGTATATTATACTAATAAGATCCCCATATACCCCATAGTCTATCTACTTAAGGGGGACTATAAACCTTAAACCAACCCTAAATCCTAAACCCTTAACCCTAAATATATGGAGCGGTGTCGAGGTAGTGCTCCCTTCTGAGTTACCTTACAATGTGGTGCCGTGATCTACTAGGCCCGAAACAGGACCAAAGAATACCTACTCTGTGGGGGAGACATAGGAATTTCCCAAAATCAGGTGTAGATTTTTTTGGGGCCCTAGAATATGGTTTAGGCTTAGGGTTCAGGGTTATTGTATATTGGGATTATGTTGCGGGTCCCCTTAATTTTTTCGGACATTGCCATATAGAGTTTATGATTCTCCGCTGTACGTAGAGTTTATCACATGGTATTGGGATGCAATTCCAAACATCCCCTACCATCTCTGCATCTAGCCCGGTCATGCCTCACGTGAGGGACTGTTGCTGTGTGAACGCTGCACCTAGTCAGTCCACTCTCCTAATATGAGCCCCCGACCCCCAGATATCAAATATCTCCCGGGTATACAAGAGTCTTCCAGCAAATATCTAAGGAGGTAGGGCAAGGAGGTAGGGCAAGGGGCTACATTTTGAGTGAACTGATTAATGGGCTAATTAATGAACACTCGTTGGCAACAACGAAGCCAAGACAAGGACCCCATGAAGGGTTCAGTAAACCCTAAAACCTAAACCCTAAACCTAGTGTCTTAGGCTGTAGGGTGACTACAGTATCATAGTAGGACTGCTGTTAGGTCCAGAGTCTGGGAACTGGGGTCACCAAGTAACCCCGCAATGTGTGGAACCAGTCCCCAGCTGTCACAACCTCTAAGCCCTAACCCATCACACCTACACCCTCACCTTCAATGCTTTATCAGAGGGAGATATCATAAAGGAGGGGACCCCAACCTACACCCACAAAGGCTCATGGCCTTATTATTATAGGAACCACCCACAAAAGACGCCCTAACTGCTCAGAAGCCCTATGCTACCTAACCCCGCTAAGCCCTGAAACCCTGAAGGCGCTGTGTCAGATTTCTTCAGCTTGCTGGTGTGTAAGTTAGGGCAGCTCAGTCTTCAGGCAGGTTCGCCTAACTAATGTTCTGTGGTGGGTGAACCAGGTGCAGGGTTTGGGGTTTAGGGATTTAGGATTTGGGGCTTAGAGTTTAGGAGTTTCTGGGTTTGGGCTTTAGGGTTTTCTTGGTGGTTGAACTAGGCTCAGGGGTTGTGGTATCGCGATACAGTTATGCGATCCTTGAGAAACAAACTCTACCAATCAAGAGAACATGGTACACATTCGGTCTATGCCGAGGACTGTGATATCTCAGTTAAACAGAAAGACGTTGGTAGTTTGTACCCTTGGGTTTGGGTTGGCATGGAGTATAGCCCCGGACTAGAGTATTTTGGTAATTTTTTGGTGGTTAAACACAATAAGACTATACCCCAAAAGGAGGATAGAATCCTCCTCCCTATAATGGGTACCATAGTAAGTATCCCAAATAAAATACTGCTCATTTGGGAATTAGAGCACAAGGTCACCAACCTAAAGTCTTTGATGGTTTTAGGGTTTAGGTTTAGGGGCTGAGGGTTTAGCCCCTAAACCCTAAACCCTTTAGGGCCTAGGCTCTGATCCCAAAAGCCCAAAACCTTAAACCCTGGATCCAACATCTAAAGAGGCCAGCAGCCCATGGACTTCTTATGGCTGACGAACTTGAATCCCAACCTTTGTTGACTTGTGGGGTCATTGTTCAGGCTGAGTTCTCTGGCCCAAGAAAAGTTGACCTTTCAAGTATGTTAGGGTTGCATATACCCCGAAGAAGGTTTAGGGTTTAATGCTGAAGCTACTAATTAGGGGAGTTTTCGGATCCGTCCTCACTCCTACAAGTTAAGATTTTCGGCTCCCTGTTATGGAGCCGGGATGCCACATGGCTAGAATGGCCTGGTAGCCTGGCGCCCAAGTAAGTCGCCCAATATGGCAACAAGGGTTTGGGGTCTTTTTGTTGAGGCTTGGATGCTTACTGTCCACCATGAACTTCCAAACAAGGCCCACAGCCCAGACCCTAAATCCCAAATCCCAAACCCTAGACCCAAACCCTAAACCCAAGCCTTAAGCCAAAAGCCCTAAACCCTAACCCCTAAGCCCCGAAACCCTAAACCCTAAACCCCTGAACCCAAAGCCCTACACCCCTAAGCCCTAAACTGCTAAGTAAGATTTAGGCCATAATCTAAACTCCTAGTATCCCCCTTAATAACCCCTATAGTAGTCCCCTATATAATCCCCTATATAACCCCCCTTTAAGGAGTTTAGACTATAGCTCATTTAGGCAATGGCCAGGCCAAGAAGCCTTGCTGCCATTCCTCGGCTTCGGATTGAGGTTTGCTTACAACAGCCATGTCTGGCTCCGGGTTTAGGGTTTAGGGTTTAGGGGTTTAGGCTTAGGCTTAGGGTTAGGATTTAGCCGTTTAGGGGTTTAAGGTTATAGGGTTTAGGGATAAGATTTCAGACTGTAGTACTGTGTTCCGAATTAGCTTCAATACTGTCGAACTTCTAGGCTCGTTTCAAGGAGGACCCAGCTATATAGGCCCCTTCTGAGGAGTGAACCCTAAACCCTGAACCCTAAACCCTGAAGCCTAAACTGTGAACCCTGAACCCTAAACCCTGAACACTAAACCCTAAACCCTATACCCTAAAACCATTACTACAAATGTAATCTTGAGGGTTGCATATCAAATCTTAAACCCAAAACCTCGTACCCTAAATCCTAAACCCTAAACCTAAACCTTGCACCCTAGCCCCTAAAACCCGAGAAAAAAAAAAAAANNAAAAAAAACTAAACCCTAAACCTTGTACCTAACACCTAAACCCCTACATCCTAAATCTTGTACCCTAACCCTTAAACCCTACGGAGCCCGTGTGCAAAACTGACAAAATCTCGGCACGTACGAAGAAATCTTGAAACCACTTACTCGAGGAGGGGAAACATAGGATGATGGAGAAACACATTGGAAACACCATGGAACAGAAAATGGAAACCCGGTAAATTCAAGGATTATTTGGGAATGAGGCCTAAATAAATGACCAGCATCAGTCTGAGGTCTATTTGAGGTACCCTATTCCATAATTTGTACAAGGCCCCTAGGACCATATTACTGGTTAATATTTTATGGTTGGTCTGCTTTGGGGAGTCCCCTGTTGATAACGTATGTTCAAGTGGCGCAAACTTTCCTCGGAATCACTTGAGCTATAGTCTAAACCCCTAGTATCCCCCTTAATAACACCTATAATGCTCCCCTTTATAATCAGTGAATAACGTCCCGTTAAGAAGTTTAGAGTATAGCTCACTTCGGCATACCCGTTTGATTGGAGTTCGACGGGTCAGGCGGCAGAGGGCCAAAACCCTAAACCTTCAAACCCTAAACCTTGGGTCCTGCCCCCACCCGTTAGCAGTCCATAGTAGGGTTCATATTGAGGGCTATATATTAGAATCATATTATAAATATTATCCAACTGTGAAGGAGTGGGGGCAGTACCCAACCTAAACCCTAAAACCCTAAACCGCAACAACATCTCAAGACCGAAGGGCACCAACCTGCAGTGTTAAAAGGAGACTGTAACCTGCTTGCAACTTGAATAATGTCCCTAGGGTTTAGGGTTTAGGGTTTAGGCACCTAAGTACCACTACTATGAATCCTAAACTCTGATTATTGGGGTCTTGAGACTGTCCGCGCAGGCGTACTATGGAAAGTAGCCACATGTAGACAATTTCAAATGGGTGCCAAGTTTTTTGGGATAAGGCCCTAAACCCTACAACCTAAACCCTAAACCCTAAACCCAAACCCTAAACCCTAAGCCTAAAAGGTGTTTGGAATGATTCGGTTCAGGGAGTTTGGGGCCTGCAGGATTTAGGGATTAGGTTTAGATTTTAGGTGTAGGTGTGTGTGTGTGTGTGTGTCTCTGTGTGTGTGTGTGTGTGTTTTTAAGGGTTTAGGGTTTAGGGTTCAAGGCTTAGAGTTTAGGTCGCGTGCAACTAGCCATCTAAATAGTTGGCCAAGTGCAACCTCTACCTGAGGATGAAGAAGTTTTCGCCTTCCAGCCAAGTCGCCTGCATTAATAACAAAGGATCTTGGTTACAACAGCCTCCAAACAAGGACCCTAGGACTATCACACGGTTCTTATAGGGTCCTTATTAAAATAGGGTTAGGGTAAGGGTTCGGGTAATAACCCCCTCATTGTGCATACTAGACCCTGCGCCAAAAGCCCTAACCTACATACCCTACAGCCAGCGCCTCTTAACCCAAAACCCCATACCCTTTGCCGTCCAAAGGGTTGAAACATCTGACGAGTACAGAATCCGGACCCACATGGGTTCCTATTGTCTGCAGGTATTCTGAGCCCAGTTTCCCAAACCCTCTCCTGAACTGACATGGAACCCAAGTAGCCGGCCTACATCAACTACTGTCCCTTTAGAATGGGGGTTACAATTGGTTCTATGTTTGATTAGGGAAGGATGTAGAAAAAGAGGTACCACCAAGATCTCAAAACAACAATAATTTTGATAATAAGAACTCTCAAAAGGGGACGCCCCCGTAAAACCGAAACCCTCTAATATTTTTTAAGCTCACCATAACCTGTACTTACTATTGTACGCCATCCCCAAACAGACCCATCTATCACTTTGAACGACCCTATTTGTTGCCATGCGAAGCTCTACTGTATCCTTTTGGCTATGTTGGATAGACTTCGCCTGTCCCAAACCCTAACCCAAAACCCTTGACCCTAAACCCTTAACCTTTGCCCAAGTGAGACCAGGCTCTGGAAAGCTGATTGAGTACCTTAGCTTCAAAGACTTAATTTTGGGACCGCGCAAAACGGGGGTTAAGGTTTTAGGGTTTAGGTCCAGGTGTTTAAGGACGCCAAATTGCTGGAACCCCCCCCCCCCCACATAGCCTGGGCCCTCTGTGTGTGTAACTGTGGGCTTGGGATCCCAAATGCCCTATTGAAGGGCCACACCCTAAACCCTAAACCCCTAAGCCCTAAACCCCTAAACCCTAAACTATTCCAGGGTTTAGGGATCCAAAGCAATGGGTACAAACCCGGGAGGTACAAAAGACAACTCCCTGACAGCTGTGTAGGGTTTAGGGTTTAGGGGTTTGGGTGTAGGGTTTAGGGCTTAGGATATTGGAAGCTTCTTTTGAATGGGGTTCTATGAGAATATGTAGGGATACGAATGTGTCTTATATGGGGTAATATAGACGAGAAAAGCTTGAGGATTCGGGTTCATGGGGTTTTCAGGTAGGGAGTCACCAGGTGGGTACCCTCACGTACGACTTGTGAAAGGCTTCCATGGGACCAAGGAAATGCACAAGGGCTTACAGGGGAAACTATTAAGTACCTGCGCTCTCCACCGATGGGTCGTGGTACTATTTAGCCCTAAACCCTTGTCAGGCTTAGGGCTTGAGAGTTTAGCGTTTAGGTGTAGGGGCTAGGGGGGTCAAGGTTCAGAGGTCAGGGTTGAGAGGGACTATTTTGAGGGTAATAGTGCGGACACATGAGGTTTAGGGTTTAGGGACGCCTGGAGGGACTCCCCCATTCCGATCCCATGGGTGTCCGGCATCTCGGGGCTTTTCCAAGGAAAGCCGTTTGCTTTTACATTGGGCTTGAGACTGCCGCGACAGGTTGCAAAGGTTGCTCTACACCCAAAACCTGGAACCTTTAGCCCTAAGCCATAAACCCTAAACCTAAACTCAACACCCCGAAAGTAAGCTCTAAACCCAAGGTACTTGGAATTGCCGGGGCTTTGTGCAGTGCTCGAAGCACCACACCAGCCATACATCCGGCTCGCCACTTGCTCGCTCGGTTGCTTCATCATGTCCAGCCTGCGGGGTGGCTTAGGCTTTAGGGCTATATTGGGATCATGGAAAAGAAAATGGAAACTACTATAATATATAGGGGTTATATTGAGGGATATACTGGGGTTATATCGGGACACCTCATAACACATGTTCAAATGAGTTTGGCATGTCAGCTTGG
>CAJNIZ010007102.1:28148-43442 GCA_905231905.1 Symbiodinium pilosum
TTTACATTTTATTTTCCATTCTCCCTATAGAACCCCAATCCATTACTATAGTAGTTTCCATTTTATTCTCCATTACCCTCAACTTGCACAAGGCTCAGAAGGGTTTGGGTTTAGGGTTTCTAATGCAGGGCTTTGGGTTTAATTAGGGTTTTGGGCTTAGGGTTTAGGGATGTTTAGGGTATAGAGTTTTGGGCTTAGGGTTTTGGGTTTGGGGTTTTGGATTTAGGGTTTTGGGTGTAAGTTTTAGGGTTTTGGATGTAAAGTTTGCGGTTTTGGGCTTAGGGTTTACAGTCTAGGGTTTTGTGCAACGTTTGTTCAAGGCCAAGGGATAGGGGTAAAGTCATCGGTTCCCGGTTCCGCACCTTCTCTGGGCTTATCTAGGGCCGACTAACGGAACTGAGGGTGTTGAGGGAACCCACAACAAGGGGCGCTCTCCATTTAGAATCCTCTGAGATGTCTTAGAGTTTAGGGCGTAGTGGGTCCAGCTGAACAAATACTTTTCAGCATAAAGGCTTCTCAACGCTTCTGCCAAAATCCAACATGCGACCTTTGTTGTGGTAAGGCTCTACCAAAAACGTGGAGACACCCTACGAACCCTAGCAACTCTCTGCATCAACAACGTCGCTTCACAACCCATACCATTCCTGCCAAGTCGTCTACATCCCCAAAGTATAGAAACGCATAGCAAGTTGTTAGTCTCCTATAGGCCTCCATATGGGAGTTTCCATAGATGGCGGCCCCAGCATAGACTCAAATATACTACAATCGTTTTTTCTAGGGACTCCAGAAATGTTAATGACACCCCCAAGACTTACCAGGTGGACAAGGTTCACATTACAAACTACTGGTGCTTAAGTGGGAGTGGGGGAGTGAATATAATGGTTATGATTGGGGTAGACATTGGGAAATATATAGGGACTATTCCGGATGATTGTAAGGATCCTTTCCCCGGCTCTCTCTTAAGCACCAGCAAGATTAGGCTCCAATGGGCTATTTGAGGTCTATATAGGCCTCCTTCAGAGGCACCCGCCTGATGATTATCCACCTGGAGGTTTCCGTGAGAAAGGGTCCCCTATTTAGTAAGAAGCTGCCATGTGGAAGCACTATGGAGACTACACACCTGATAACCCCTCAGCCCCAAACCCTATACCCCCAACCCTATACCCCACCCGAAACCCTATAGCACTCAAATCCAGGAGGATTGCTTCTGACTCTGGAACTGAGACTCGGGCTGTCAGGAGCATTTTGGTTGTGGGCCTGGGCGAAGAAGGGGGCTTAATGCTTAGTAGGGTATAGGGGCTCTTTTAGTTGGGCCCCTGCGAAACATGACAACCATGTACAACAGAAAGGGAATTTGGGTTATTCTAACACCCTGGAATGAGGAACCTGAAAAGATCAAGCCGTAAACCCTAAAACCTCTAAACCCTCAACCCCTAAACCCCTAAATCCTGCACCCTAAACCCCTAAACCCTAAACCCTGAAACCCTAATCCCTAAATCCTAGAACCCTAACCCCTAAACCTTAATCCTCATGTTGGGGCTTGGGATGCCCTCACTAAAGCCAAAGCCTTCTGGACGGGGCCTAGATTTGATCAAGCATTGCTGCAATAAACTGCTGGAGCCAGGCCCCTAAACCCTAAACCCTTAACCCCTGAACCCTAAAGGGTTTAGGGTTTGGGCCTGGGGTTTTAGGGTTCAGGATTTAGGGTTTAGGGCTTTCTGGTTTAGGGGTACCTTTTCCCCTCAAGCCTAAACCCTCGCTCAGCGTGCTCTATCAAACTGCTGGGGGGTGATTTAAGCTACAGTCAATATTACCCAGATAATTAAGGAGACATGGGCTTCATCTTAGAGACCACTATGTCCACTGTTAAGGGTCCCTTAATCAGCCAAAAATTGCCAGTAGCTCAGTTGAGGACCGCACGAAAGAAACCCCAAAGACACTTTCTAAGGTTTAAGAGTTCAGGGGTTCAGAGTTTGGGGTTTAGGGATTAGAGGCTAGGGCTTGGGGTCTAGGGGTCTAGGTAGGGGTTGAGGGATTCAGGGCTTCCGTCGGAACGGAAAGCCCTAGACCCTACATGAGCTAGGGACTAACGTTAGGTTGGCACACAGGACCTATAATTGAGGAATATACTAGAACTTGAGTCCAGGGGTCATATAGACTTCAAATCCCAAATCCTAAGCCCTAAAGCCTGAACTCTAAATCTTAAACTCAAAATGCTATACCCTGAGCCTAGTGGCTATAAGCCCTAGACGCTCAATCCCCCCCAATAGTCATAGTAGTGATCGCAAGCAGACTATCGGTAATAGAAATAACAACAGGAAGAATAGCAATGGTAATAATGACCATGCTAAATTTCTAAAAATGGTGATACTCGACTTAGCCCACACTACCTAGGAAGAAGAAGTGACCTTCTTCTTGCATAGAATTTAAAGAGTCCCATACCCCCAACAACTTTTAAAAGTGTCCCTAACATTGATCCAGTAAACCCTAAACCATAAAACCTTAAACCCCCAAAACCCTACGAACTACTATAAGGGTCCCTAACACTGATCCAGTCGAAGCCCTCACAACCATCTCTCGCTAGCTGAGCTCCCAACCATGCCGGCTTGCGAGTCCTCTCCGAACAGTCAGAGGCTAGGATTTTGAGGTTTAGGGGTGCAGGCTTTGGGGTTTGGGGTTTGGCGGCTTAGGGGTTCAGGATTTGGCGGTTTAGGGTATGGGGTTTTGGATTTTGGGTGTCGGGTTTTGGGGTTTAAGGATTTAGGGGTTTAGGGTTTAGGTCTTGGGGGTTTGAGTTTGGGGTTTAGGGTTAGGCGCGTGGGTTTGGGTTTTAGGGTTTGGGGTTCAGGGTTTGGGGGTTTAGGTTGCGGGGTTTGCAGTTTAAGCTTCAGGGGTTTAGGGTTTAGGGCAGTGTTTGGGGTTTAAGGATTGAGGGCTTGGGCTTAAGGGGTTAGGGGTTGTAGATTTTGGGGTAAAGGGTTTAAGGATTGAGGATTTGGGGGCTAGGGTTTGGGCCTTGATGGACCTTGAAAGGGAGGGTTATAGGTACATTTGTAATCAGATACATATGAGCTATAATCTAAACTCCTAGTCCCCCCCCCCCCCTCGTGAGCTCTATTTCGTCCCCTATATAATCCCCTACATAACACCCTTTAAGGAGTTTAGACTATAGCTCATATAGTCCTTGTATAACCCTATATATATATATAGCAGTTTCCATGTCATTTTCCATTTTGTCCATTTGATTCTCCAGTATTGTGCTCATATGTGTACACATGTACAGAGCTCATGGCTCAGGGTTCAGTTTTAACTTTGGGCTGGCTAACATTAGGGGACTCTGACAGTACAAAGGGGCTCTGAAAGTCCCGGTTGAGGATGTAGGGTTTAGGGATTAGGGTTTTGGCTTTAGGGATTAGGGTTTTGGGTTTAGGGATTAGGGTTTCTGTGATGGCCTGTTGTAAAGTGTAGGTCCAGGTTGGCTTGAGAATGTCTAGGGGCCAGAAGCTGCGACAGCATGGTGATAACGTACTCGCTCGAAGATACAGAATTAAAAGAAGTGTTTGAACGCAGTCATCCCTAAACCCTAAACCCTAAACATGAACAGGATGTTAGCAAAGCCCAGCTTCTACAGTCCGAACTCCTTGACCCCAAGCCATACTCCCTGACCCCTCATCCCTAAACCCAAATGCCCTTATCCCTAAATCTTAAACCCGAGTTCCTAAACCCTCAACCCTGAACCCCAATCCCTAAACCCTAAGCCCGAAAAAGCTCCTCGGATGTGGAGTCGCTCTCCTGTGTGGCTGGGCCCTTACCAAGAAAGTCGGGAGGACTCATAGGGTTAAGGGTTTAGGATTTAGGGGTGTAGGGTTTTAATTTCAGGGCCCTTTTGTTCTCATTGCTTGCCTAGCCTTCCCAACTATAAACGGTACCCCCGAAGCTCTTCATATGGAAGTTTCTCAAATTGCAAGCCCAAAGGGGCGCTGGGGATATTTAGAATTACAATCTGCAAAAAGGTTACCCCTTAATCATTAAACAGTATAATTTTGTTAAAATCCCAAACGCTTAGCCTAAACTCGCATTCCCAATACATAGTATACCGAAATTGGAATGTCTAATATTACGGCGGTGAGGGGGGTTTGTATTCGTTGGAGAAATGGTGGAGGGGATTAGGTCCCTCCCAACTCTCCACGAAAGGTTGCTCTTCAATCTCAGACAGGCTTTGGAAGCCTGAGCTTTCAAGGGACCCCTTAAAATGAAAGTCCAAAGTACTCATGAGGTGGCTATTAGGTGATTCATATGAGGCTGCTATAAGAGCACTGGGGCTACATTAAGTCTATATGGTGTATGTTTTTGTGGTTTGCGCACACGGCTAACGGTCATTAGCAAACGGGTGTGCGTGTCATCATTATGCAAGTTTCGAGTTTACATTTACGTTCTCGCTTGTAGCGAGCGCGCATCGCTTTCCACTCAAGACCACTGCGCCAAGAATCCAAGGCCGATCAATTTCATACCTCCTACGTCACGCTAAAACCCCGTAGGCCTGTCAGAAGTTTACCCAAGTCCTAAACCCTGAATCCAGCACCCTCCACCTGATAGCTATCCACCCAGAACTCCCCTTGACTTATGAGTACGAGCGCTAGATGACGCAGGGATGCGATGGGTGTTCGGATAAGGAGAACGAGGAGGTGGTTTCTTTCTCAGAACATTCACAAAGCCGGACACAACAATGTAAGGTTTTAATCATGGGCCCCTAGTATAGGCCCTTAACCCTGTGCCTACTCTCTCTCTCTCTCTCTCTCTCTTTATATATATATATGTACATATATCCTATATGTACCCTTCCGGGTCCCTAGAACCCCCCGAAAAGGCCTTAGGGGCCATACTTCTAACGTTAGAAACAAGAATCTCAACTAAATGCTTTGGATCCTTGAAAGGCTTTCCTTCAGTAGAGAGCGCAGTTGAAGGTCCATGTTCAATCTTACTTATACGTAGGGATATAGGGGTTGTATAGGAGTTATGCAGGGACAATGGGAAGGAAAATGGAAACTACTAGTTAGGGTTTAGGATATAGGTTTGGGGTTTGGCATGAAAGCCTTATGAAGGCCCTAAACCCAAGACCCTGCCCACTGACCCCTATACTCCTCCAGACGAGTCTGCAAGGCTAAGCTGCTTGTCGAAGACGCCGTCCTGCGGCCAAGTCCACACGACTTAGGGGGGTTCAGGATTTGGGGGTTTCCCAAAATTAGGAATTCCGTGTTGAGGGTCCCTATAACCAGGATTAAAGTATTTTGGGGTCTACGGTGGGGTCCGCCCATTTTGGGAAACTACAATGTAGGGTCTGGGAGCTTCTACAGGTAGCCTGAACCCTAAACTAAACCCTAAATCCTAACCAGGGTTCTGGAGGATCCAGTAACAGGCACTCCCTAAAGCGAGCCGCTGTTTCTTGGACATCTCCGAGTAGTGTAGACCCTTGATTAATAAACCCCTTCCCCTTACCAGGGATTGCGAGAAATGGGGTTATATGGGGGCAATATAGGGGTTATATAGGGATAATGGAAAAGAACATGGAAACTGCTGTTTAAGGTCTAGGGTTTAGGGTTTAATGTAAACCCCTACATAATAAATTCCCTCCCCTTTCTAGGATTATAACAAGGATCCTGACATTAAGGCCCTCAAGGAGGGTGTTTATTCATCAGGGGTTACGATTAGGGCTTCTCAGCCTATTCCACATCGTTGGGCTCCAGCATTGTTTTTTTGCCCTTCTGCGCTGGTGTCTGTGATTTTGGACAGGGGCGGGGTCGAGTTTAAGCGAGCCAAGATCATCTCGAAGTCGATTTGAGGTACCCTATGCCATATTCTATACAAGAACCATGACAAGGGCAATGAATCGCTTATAGTCCCCCTTAAGTAGGTCGAATATGGCTTTGGGTCTATGATAATAAGATCCCCATATACCCCATATTCTATCTACTTACAGGGGACTATAACCCTAATCCCTAAACCCTAAACCGTAATCCCTAAACCCTAAACCCTAATCCCTAAACCCTAATCCCTAAACCCTAAGCCCTAAACCCCATAGTCTATCTACTTAAGAGGGACTATCAGCCGCTGCGGCACATGTCTCCTAACCTCTCAGAGCTCCAGGCAGACCCTGGGAGCCGAGACTATGAGAGCTGCCTCTAGAAACCGGATTTAGGGTTATAGTCCCCCATAAGTAGANNGGTTTAGGGTTTAGGGAACCCAAACGCTAAACCCTCAAAACCTAAACCGCGCTGCCGAAGGAACCAACGTTTTCATCATTCTCGTTGCCACCGGACAGTCCCCCGGCCAATGTAGAAGCCTGAGTAAGTGCAGTACACACATGGTTTTGGGATTTATGTGAGGCACCGTATACCGTATACTACACTGTACTGCACTGTACTGCACTGTACTATACTACACTGTACTGCACTACGATACTATACTATTCTATACTATACTACTATACTGTATTGCGCTGTGCTATACTATTGCAAAGAATCTAGAACCCATAATGTTGATGATCTATTTAGGCTCCTACATTACACGCACACGTCCCTTAACCCTGCTAGGCTAAGTTTTGAGCTCAGCACTTTAGGGTTTAGGGCCTAGGGTTTATGGTTTAGGGTCTAGGGCTTATGGTTTAGGGTCTATTATTTGGGGTTTAGGGATTAGGGCTTAGGGTTGAGAACCATTTGTGATATCTTGAGCCACTCATTGCTTGGAGGGTCTTACGGGACATGGAATGGAGAAGAACATGGACACTACTGCACGCTTTAGGGCTTATTGGGGTTTAGGGTCACGGGGATGTAGTATATAAGCATACTTACAACCCCTATAAGCCACAGAGTATCATCGGCTATCCCCAATGTTAACACACTTATGAAGTACCTCTCATCCTCCAAGTAGGAACCCCAAAATGCTATCATCATTGGCGGGTTCTGAGTTTACGGGGGTTCTGAGTTGAGGGTTTAGGGCTTGGGCGCTTTAGTGTCCAGTCTCCAAGACACTGCAATTTAATTTGGGTCCAGGGCATCTAATTTAGGGCAAGATTCTTCGATCCACTGTAATTGAGTAATTGATTGCAAGAAAACCCTAAACCCTAAACCCCCTACCCTAAATCCTAAGCCCTTAACTTGCACGGCCCCTCCTCTTGTTGCTGTTCTCAGACTCGACGGCCTCAGTTGAACAGTCGCCCTAAGTCCATGCAGATCTGTCCCCCTGAATAACCCTAAGGGTCCACGGACCCAAATAATAGGGTATCTTGAAAGGGGGTTAGTCCCTAATCTAAGCCCTAAATTGTAGTTTCCAGTTTCTTTTCCATTGTCCCAATATTTCCTCTATATAACCCCTATGTATGCCTTATAATCCCTATATAACAGATATATGAATATGAACCCCTAAACCCTAAACCTCACAGCTGATACTCGCCCTAAACCCTAAATCCTAAACCCCTATGCAACCACCATTTAAGGAGTGTAGGCTACAGCTCATGCACTAAACCCTAAACCCTAAACCCCTAAACCTTAAAACCCAAAACCCTTAACCCTAGACCCCAAACCCTAAAACCCTAACTAAACCCTAAACCCTAAAACCCTAAACCCTAAACTAGGTCTCCCGCCCCAACCAGCGACAAATCTCCAGCTGTGGGATGCGAGTTCTGAAACTGGCTATGATGCCTGCGGCTCCCAGTTGATGGACATTGGGTTGAAGGGTTTGGGAGTTTAGGGGTGTAGGGGTTTTAGGGGTTTTAGGGGTTTCAGGTTTAGGGGTTTGGGGTTTAGGGGTTTAGGGGTTTGAATATGGTTTAGGGGTTTAGAGGCGCGTGTCTTCAGCGCCAAAAGCTTGCAAAGGCAGGAAAGCTTTCACATGATACCCTAAACCCTAAACCCTAAACCCTAAACCGTGCTCGCGGCCCTGTTGCTCCTGCTGCTGCATGAGACAGATGAGTAGTGTTTTTTGGTGGTTGAACCTAGTAAGAAAATGTTCCTTATATAAAATACTATACCCCAAAAGGAGGATATCATCTTACTCTATATTCGGTACCATAGTATCCCCAGCTAAAATACTACTCAGATGGTTCTGAGACTCTACTAGACGCATCAAGATGAAAGTAGTTAAGAGCAACAGGAGACACGTCACGCAGCAGCTGCATAACTCGTGCTTCCACAAGTAGGGACCCCCAACATGTAACCTAAAAATGTTGTAATCCTTATGATTCGGGCCCCCCAAAAAGGACCCAGCGTTTTTGCAAAACCCGTAGCAAAAATGCTGCGTGCCTCGTCTCACCACCCTGAACCCTAAACCCTGCACCCTAGATCCTGTACCATAAACCCTCTACCCCAAAACCTAGACCCTACACCCTATACCCTAAATCCTAGACCCGAATCCCGAAGCCCTAAACCCCATACACTAAATCCTAGACCCTAACCCTGGGTGCGTGCCTCGGCTCACCACCAGGATGAGCAAAGTCATAGGATGACCTCAGAAAGCAGCACGCTTGTTCCTCCAAGCCATGAGGGTAGGGTTTAGGGTCCAGGGTTTAGGGTCAAGGGAAGATGGTTTAGGGATTAGGGTTAAGAGTGGTAGGGATTAGGGCCTAGGGTCTAGGGTTCAGAGTTTAGGTTTTAGGGTTTAGGGCTTAGGTTTGTGAAGTTTAGGCTTTAGAGTTTCGGCCACGAGAGTGATAAGGAGTACTGTGGGGATTCATTCAGCCCTATCACTATCTCAGTTGTCGAGTATCTCGGACTGTTCCGAGGTCCACCATTTGGTATGTACTGGGTTTCTGCTGCCCAACAAGGGGAAGGATCAACTCTCAAACCTAAACCCTAGACTAAAGGTTACTGGATAGAGAGGTAAGCCCTCAAAAGGAATGGCTGAAGTCAGGTCAAGAGGTCGTTTCCCCAAATCGGGGACCTCCCCCAAAAAGAAATAAACTATACATAAATACATATACATATAATATGTATACCCCAAAATACGATAATCCTTGTTCTGGGGACCTCCAAAATGTACCCTTAATTTTTGGAAATCCCCATAGGGACTTGAGATGTTATGCTATAGGTCGAGAGCCTGCTTTGTTCCCGGGCGGTGCCTTAGCTCTCTTCCCCAATAACCAAGGTAAAAAAGTTTGAACTTTATTATAGAGACCCCAAAAGGAAGCCCAAACAGTTTAAAGTTCTTCTTTTGGCTAAGTAAGTTAAGTTCTAGGCATTGCCCCAACACGCCTAGCGGACACTGATCGAGTTGAGCGGATTCATGTGGAGTATGGCTGAGACGTGCCAGTGGCGGAGGAGGATTCCCTGGTCTGCCGCCGGTGCATGTGTGCGTGTATGGGCTGGCTACATCAACTGCCCTTTCCCTGAGGCGAGGTTCATGGGACTTAATAACTGCTGAAACTGGGCTTGTAACCCTATTCACAATCCCCTAAATTGACTTACAAAAATTATCATTAGGGTTGTAAGCCTCGAAATAAGCTGTTACTAAGTCCCATGGACCTTTTACTTGACCCGAAATCTACCCTATTTAGCCCTTGAGCCCCTGTTACCGGGGCCCTCTTACAAGTAGTTACCAAGTCAATGAAGCTCCATGTAGTACCTCAGTGAGGGATGACAGGGGGCCGGTGTTTAGGATTTAGGGTTTGGGGTTTTGGGGTTTAGGGTTCAGGGTCTAGGCTTTAGGATTCACTCACACAGTCACCCACTCAGTCAGTCAGTCACTCACTCACTCACTGGCAGGCCTGGCGGGGCTCATATAGGGCGAACTCAATTGCAACACCCTCTTGTGCCCTAAACCCTCAACCCGAAACCCAAACCCTAAACCCCAAACCCTAGGCCATACAGACTTACAAGTGCTGAAGTAAGAGCTGGGGGAGAGGATCCCTGCAATGACGCCTACACAGTCCGCATATTTCACCAGAGGCTCTTTTGTTTTTACCAGTCCGTCCACAATTGGATAACAAACATATACACTCCTTGGCATTCCTAATTCCATGAAATGAGCCGATATTGCCTAAACCCTAACGGTAAACCCTTAAACCCTCAACCCTAAACCCCTAGATTCCTCGACCAAGGGGAAACCTTGAAAATTGCAAGCCCAAAGTTTTGAATCTGAAGTCCTACATGCACACTGAAATCATTGAACCGCAGCTGCAGCACGATTCTGCGAAAACAAATTGGCTCAGGGAAAAAGCGCCAGTTCCCTGAACCGCGAACTCTGGAAAATATCGAACAGCACCCGCGGGATCATCGGGAAATGAGTAGGGGCCTCAATTATTACCGCGGGTATACTGTGGGTTCAGGGGCTCTGTGGTGGGATTAGGGAGAATGGAGAATCAAATGAAAAAGAATGGCAGAGAAAGGAAAATGAAATGGGTTCCGAACAACGTTACAATCGGGGCCGAACAGGAAGAACGAAAAACAACTGAGAGGCTCAGCCCAAGACCCTAAATGAAAAGGCCACGACGGCCATGGCAACAAACTGTTATAGTAGTTTCCATTTTCTTTTCCATTATCCCCATGTAACCCCAATATAGCCCTAAAAAAACCCTATCCTAATCCCAATGTATTTCCTAGCTCTAGTTGTCACTCTGATACTTGGAGTGTCGCCCTAGCAGTGCTGACTTTGCGCATGTAATGTGACGGTGAATATCCCTTCAGCACCAGAAGGCAACACCAAAGCAGAAAACAGCTCCAAACCCTAAACCCCAAACCCTGAACTTTGGGTACTGCCCAACCAGTAACAGTTAGTTAATATGTACATTATTGCTCCATAGAGCCTTTAGTTTATATTAACTAACCTTGTAGGGTGGGGGCAGTACCCTAAAACTGAAGTCAAGTGGACAAGAGGAAGCGGAAGATTGCCAGGCCAATCTCAAAGAAGTCTAAGATCCTGAAGGCTTCTGGTACGGTTCAGGTTTATTATTTAGGATGCGCGGTTTGGGCTTGTAGGATTCGAGGCGTAGGGGTCAAGGGTTTGTGGTTCCGGGTTTATGGGCTAATTCCTGCGCCCTGTAACGCTGTGGGAAGTAAGGTGACCATATCGAGCAAGCACAGGCTTTGGAGACCCCCAAATTCGAAGCCCTAGGCTCTAAACCCTAAACAGCCTCTCGCCTTTGAGGCTTTCAGTTGTGAGGGATTGAAGTTGTGAGTTCTGGGAAATGGGCGGCAAAGCTGGGTTTGAGCGTATGCGGATTGGGCCGCGTGGATTGGGGTTCAGGGTTAGGTTTAGGATTTAGGGCTTAGGGTTGAAAGGTTTAGGCTGCGCACGTCAGAAAACTCTTATGAGTTCCACGGGCTCTGGACATTCGACCTAAAAACGACCCTGCCTTCGGCTTAACAAAACAAATGCTGTTCTAAAGACCAGCAGTGAAATGCGGTGCGGGTGTCTGACGCGTTCAATCAAACAGCATATCAGCAACGATTTCATTTGTGGTTGAACTCAGTAAAGCTGTATCCTTTTGATAACATACTACAGCCAAAAAAAGGTATGAACTTACTCTCTATTGAAAACTATGGTACCCCCAAACAGTGCCCCCCTAAATCCCATACGATCCGACTTTCCATTTCATTGTCCATTTGACTCTCCATCATAAATGGGGTTTGAAAAACCCTTAGCCCTGTAAAACCCTGTATATTATATACCCTGAACCCGAAACCCCAAACCACCAATTGCACGACGGCTGCTCCAAATTGAATACGACTCATTTGAATGTGCATAGGCATTTCAACTTGTGGACTCACACCAGGACGCCCCACATACACACGACTCATCAGCTTTAGGGTTATTATGGTGTAGTGTAGGGTTTAAGTTGTTAGGTTTTACGGTTTAAACTGTAGGGTGTTAGGGTTTAGGTTCAGGGTGTTTAGAACCTTAGGGTTTAGGTAAAGCTCACTGAAACTAAGGAGCCCTCCATGTTCACACAAAAAATGATAAATCACACCTAGTTCACATGAAGACCCATATCGACCCTACGTGTGCAAGGGTATCTTCATGGAGCGAAAAATGTTGTATTTGGTATACTATATTCTGGTGTACTAGCATCCCCCTCCAGAACCCCTAAAATACTCCCTTGTACAATTTCCCATATAACCGACCCCCCTTTAAGGAGTTAGACCCTAAACCCTATATACCCCCCCCCTCGAGGAGTTTAAACCCTAACCCCAAACCTCTGTATAATCCCCCATATAACCCACTGTAAAGAATTCGGACTATAGCTCATGTGGGGATTACGCTCACATACGAACATCATGGGCCCGGAATGAAAGAACGAGCTCCTTTCCCGCACTCGCGGAGATTGGGGTTTTGGGTTTGAGGTTTAAGGTTAACTTCTTGTTGGGTTAGGGCCCGGCCACTAGTTGTGACCACCAAGGAAACTGGTAGTGGTATTAGGCTCCCTATATATTCTTCATTTACCGCTATGACTATGGGTGGGGGAGTAACCCACGGGGTCAGTTTCTGATATCTAGTGCGTGGAGTTGGCCTCTGAAATCCATTGGCTTCTACACAACAGTAGAAATAGCGCGTGTAGAAATAGCAAGCAGCAAAAAGAATTGGGGTGTGGAAGACTAAAGCAAGCCTGGAGCTCGAAGTTTGACACATGATTCGGACAGTACGAGCTTGTCGCCGAGCTTTTCGTTGGCTACAATCATTCCTTTGACCTCACAGGCGAATTGGTTTCGAAACACTACCAGAAAGCCTGACGCGCAACTGGTGCGAGGCTGGTGTAAGCATCGACTCCCCAGTTTCGTGGCAGTACAGAAATCCACGACATTGTATCGCCGCGGCCAGCACATAACATGCTCCCGGCCGGCCAGTCGGAAGTTGCAGGTATGAAACGAGTTAAATTTGCTTCGTGTGCCTGATGTGCTTGAGCAGCCCGTAATGCAAGGCAGCAAGGAGTCCGATTTCGGATGGGCCGCCTTTCACGTCGACTCCATCCTGCGCTGCTGAATGACAAAGCAGCATGCGATGGAAGAAGCACTGCCGTCCTGATTCGTAGTCTGGGCCGCAGGAAGAAAGTCGATTGGAAACTTGTCGTCCCAAGCCTGCAGATGCGACAAGCCAACATGTTTGAAGCCATCCTGAGTCCAACCCACAGGGCATCAAGCAGCAGAAGGATGCACAAGCCTAAATATAAATACTTTTGGGAAAGATCGAAATCAAAAACAGCACGCGTGCCTGAAACTTGGAAGGCGTGAAGAGCAAGTGGAGTCGGGCGTACGCCTCTTCCAGGCAGGACACAGAGCGGACGGCGGGCCGTGATGCGCGTCAAATGGCGCAAGGGGTGGTGGCTGAAGTGGCAGTGGATTGCCATGGAGTGACGGCGGGCCGTGATGCGCGTCAAATGGCGCAAGGGGTGGTGGCTGCAGCGGCGGTGGATTGCCATGGCGTGACGGCGGGCTGTGGTGCGCGTCAAGCGGCGTTGGGTCTTCTCCCTAACGCTTCTCTGGCTTAAGCACAACAAGCCCTCTGATAAATTTGTGGCTAAAACACAGCAACCCCTGCGGCACATCTTTGCTTAAGCGTAACAAGTCCTCCGGCAGATCTCTAGCCTACTCACTGCAACTTCTCCAACGGACGTTCGGATTAAGCACGGGAAGCCCCCAGAAGAAATTCTGCCTCAAGCACACCAAGCCCCCCCCCCGCCCCCCCCTGTCTTGCCGAGGCAGACAGCAACATGGTTCAGGGAAGATCTAGGAAACCCTGAACTGCAGCAGCCCAGTCTTGCCGAGGCAGACAGCACCATGGTTAAAGGAAGATCTGGCACGCCCTGAATTGCGGCAGACCTGTCTTGCCGTGGCAGACAACAACATGGTTAAGGGAAGATCTGGGAAGCCCTGAGCTGCAGCAGCCTTGTCTTGCCGAGGCAGACAGCAAATAGCTTAAGGGAAGATTTGGGAAACCCTGAACTGCAGCAGCCCTGCTTTGCCGAGGCAAGCAACAAATAGTTTGAGGGAAGATCTGTGAGACCTTGAACTGCAGCAGCTTCGTCTTTCCGAGGCAGACAGCAACATAGTTAAGAGAAGATCTGGGGAACCCTGAACTGCAACAGCCCAATCCTGCTGAGGCAGACAGCAACATGGTTAAGGGAAGATTTGGGGAACACTGAACTGCAGCAGCTCTGTCTTTCCGCGGCAGACAGCAACATAGTTAAGAGAAGATCTGGGGAACCCTGAACTGCAGCAGCCCAGTCTTGGAAAGGCAGACAGCAGTCAGATTTGTGCATTTGTCGCTGTTTGGTGCATTCTAGAAGCACAGCAAAAAACGAAAAACGCAGCTCCCTTCACCGACCCGGGTCGCGCTAAGCAGCAGTTCTAGATGTCCATGAAGCATTGCTGTGCTCGTCTGGCCTGTGGGCCTCAGCGGCAGTAAACGAATTTTGCGGATTTATCTCCCCTTACTGTGCTGCTCCAGCTACCGAACAATCAGGGAATATTTTCGCCAGGCACTGTACTTCAGTCGGGCCGAGGTCACCCCACGAAATTTTTAGCGATGGAGATCCAAGATTCTGCACCACCGCTTTAACTGGCGCTATTTTTTGCCCACCCCGCCTCCCCCCGTAGTGGTAGCAAACATAAGACACCAATATTGAAAAAAAGACACTGGACCTCTGGACTAAGGTGAAGGAAGTGTAGAATAAAACAAGAACACACCCTAAACCCTAAACCGCCAAATCCCCAGCCCTAAGCCTGAGCTGTTTCCCTTAAGCTCCTACCCTCCCCCAAACATGGAAAGCTACATGGCCATTTAGGCCCCTTTCACATGGACAGTAGTCTTTATGGGGCTCTTGTTCAGGTTGCATCCCCCTGATTAAACCCCAAACCCTACCCCCCCCCCTTTTGAGGTTCAATATTCATCCCTGCCTCTAAGAATAGCCCCCCACCCACCCCGCGGAATGCTAAAATCAACCTATACGGTTTAGGTTTTTAGGGATTAGGGTTTAGGGTTATAGTGTACAACACCGGGAATATTTGACAAAAGGGGAATGTGGGATGATTTACCTTAGGCGGAGGGAATTACTTTGGGGACGGAACCTAAACCCTAAACCCTAAACCCTAAACCCTACACCCTAAATCCTTAAAACCCTAAATCCCTAAACCCTAAACCCTAAATCCCTAAATCCCTAAATCCCTAAACCCTAAGCCCCAAAAGATGGCAACTCAGCCCTCTTCCATGCCAAGCCACTGCGCTTGGCTGTTCCTTGATTCTCCATATGCTTTAGGGTCTATATGAGCTATAGTCTAAACTCCTTAAAGGGGTTTATATGGGGGACTA
>CAJNIZ010007102.1:57824-73352 GCA_905231905.1 Symbiodinium pilosum
AAAATGGAAACTCCTATTTAGGATTTACCAGCCATCATAGTTAATCATGATGGCAACAGCTTACACGGCACAAGGATGAAAGCAAAACATCCTCTCGACGTGTTTTGAAATGCACGATGCCATCCCCGAATTCTGTCTGTAAAGCCGCACCGGATTCATGAAGCCTCAATATGAACTCATACAAACTCCAGACTTCACAAGCCACCATATCATCTGGGCGCGTCGGACAACATGTACTGTTGTATTTAGGCTCGCACTCAGAGGGTAGCGGAGTGTTACATGTTTTGGGGGTGGTGACTGCCCCAACCCGCATATACATATGCATATGCATATACATATACATATACATATATATACAACCCAAATAAACCCTTCAAGGCAAAGAACCTGCTAGTTTTTGGAAATGCCCAACTGAATCCCTCTGACAGTATCAGCCCTCAACCCCAAATCCGAAACCTTAAGCCCTAGCCCTTGGCCCTGGCGCGAAGCCCTAGATCCCAAACCCAACATCTTAAATCCGAAGCCCTCTTAACCCTAAACCCTAAACCCTAAAAATATTGACTGCAACCCCGCCGCATGTTGATCAAAGTCACCCATATCACCTTGGCTTCTCAGAGTAGTTGTGGTTTACGGCTGCGGGTGTTAGGGTTCAGGCCACTCAGAGTAAGGATTTGGAGTATCCAAGTATTGAAGCCCAATTTTCATGAAAGGCATCGATGGGTTTTCGATTGTGCAACGTCTGCAGACTTATCCAACCTGGCACGCCCACTCGTATGCCCCGCGAGCGTGCATAGCTTTGAGGTTGGGAGAACTTCGATGTTCTGTAAGTTGGAGATTTTTAAGCCTGACGAATACATTGAAGCGTTCTTGAGCCCTTTGTATCCATGTTGCTCATTGAGAAGACGGCTTAACACAAATCTTCCCTGTCAAAGGACCAGACCGTGACACCCAGGAACCTCTCAACGGACCAGACCGCGACACCCAGAAACCACTCAAGGGACGAGACCGTGACACCCAGAGACCTCTCAAGGGACCAGACCGTGACACCCACGAACCTCTCAACGGACCAGACCGTGACATCGTGTTGCACCCAGAGCCCCCTCAAAGACCATACCGTGACACCCAGAGACCTCTCAAGGGACTGCACCGTGACACCCAGAAACCACCCTATGAGAAGAAGATCCCTAATCCCTACCTGGACATCGTCTGGTTTAGGGTTGAGGGTTTAGGGTTTAGACATGCTCTATAGAGTCCAAATACGCACAAATAGGACCATCCTAGATCGCTTTTAAGGGTACTTGCGGGATCCAAATCCTACATCCTAAATCCTACAGTAGCTTCCATGTCATTTCTTGCCCATGTGCTTCTCGATTGTTGGGCCCAATGAAGAATTTCAAGCTTGTACCCCTAGGGTTGTATCCCTTGTTGGGAGCCGCATAAGAAAAAGTTAGGGGACTAGATTGGTTCATCTAAGGGCTATATTGGGCTTAGGGTACAACCCAGGAACCCTTGACTCGACAATATCCCTGAACCCTAAACCCTAAATCCTATATGTCCCAAGTAAAATCCTAAAATACCCCTACATCCCCTTCAAATGGCTTCTATTGTATCTATATGCCTCTGATATCCCCATGTCTTGGTAAACCCTGGGCACGACGAGTGGCAGGTACAGACTGGTGCAGGAGCCGCAATGGAGAGGGCTTCTTCGTGAAGAGGCCGAAGTCCAAAGTATCCTTATATAGGGAAGTATATAGGATTTTGGGTTTAAGGTTTAGGGTTTAGGGTTGAAAGTTTAGGGTTGGAGGTTCATGGTTTGTTGGGGGGTCTGGGGTTGAGCGTTTTAGGGTGGGCTTTCATGTAGCTGGGAAATCACCATACTTTGCTCTCGAGCCCCACATAACCCCCATGCAAAAGGCCCCTTGTCACGTTGCATGTTAGTTGAGGGGAAGGTTCATCGGCTAAACCCTAACCCCTAAAGCCCAAACCCTACAAATAAGTCCTGGAAGTGCTAACTTGGCTGATCATCATCTTAATTATGCGGATGCCACGCATTATGACCGAGGAGTAGCTGACTAAAGATGATCCCCACCCAAAGTAGGAATCTCCGAGACGCTCCAAGTACCCTAAAATAGTGTCTATGTAGCTTCTATCTGGGGATACTTGGGGTCTGTAGTGGGTACTTGGGGGGTCTAGGCTTAAACACATATCCCTGGACATGTATATTGGTATGGTTCAAGGCTTAGAGTTTAAAACCGATTTTGCCTCTGACTCTGGATCTAGGATCTACAGTGGATTTAACTGCTAAATCCTCCCGCCCTAAACCCTAAACCCCTAAACCCTAAACCCTAAATCCCTAAACCCTAAACTGAATCTTGGCATTCCCAGAATTCACAGCTTCAGTCCGAAAAACGTTGCCTAAGTTGCGTTTGCCTGAGGGTCTAGGGTTTAGGGTTAGGGTTTAAGGTCTAGGGCTTAGGGTTTAGGACTATAGGGTCTAGGGTGTAGGGTTTAGGGTTTAGGGTTTTCGGGTTTAGGCTTTAGGGATCCCTCGCCCTGACAATGAATCCCACCCAAAACTTCGAGAATAAACCCTTCTAATCCCGTTCCACCTAAAAAGAAACCTCCCCTCCAAGCCCTAATAATGAATATCCCCCTAATCTATAGCGGCACCATATTGGGGAGTTATTAGGAGAGGGGGTGGGTTATATGGTCCATCCCGCCATTCCTTCTCTACACTCGTAATAATCAACATCCGCTTAATTGTGTGCATGTCTTTCCCTTCCTCAACTCCCTATTATCCAACGCGTTCTACAAGGCCCAGAAACCTGAAAGTGAAGGATCCTTCCAGTAGCCCCCATATTATTCCCAGCTATCCGTCCCTGCCGCAACCCTGCTTCATGCCCACCCTAAACCCCAAACCCTGAATCCTACATCCTACCTTATTCCCTACTCATCCAATTTAAAAATGAGCCGAAGTGCCAAGTCTAGCTCTTGGTCGCCTCGCTCCGCCTGCCAGGCGATAGCGTTTACATGGGGCTTATGGTTTGGGCATGGCCTTTGGGGTTCACCTTGATTGGAACCTGCTTCGTGGTTGGAGGTTTGGAACTTAGCCATTGAGGTTCTTGTTTATGAGTCTTGGACCGCGATTATGTTTTATAACCATGGCAAATCAGAGTGACCTTCTGCGACCTCATCCAGATCCTCCAGCCAGCCAAGCCAAAAGCAATTGGAGCTACAAAGTGAAACGCCCAACTGTTGCACTAGCCCTTTCAATGCTACAACCAACATACGTGCATTCTAACCTAGGGGCGCTGACTATGAATTGTTGCAATACTGTTCGGGTATGAGGGAATAATATTCATACACATTTAGGACCTAAATTGCCCGGGTTAAGGCTTAGGCTACACCCTACACCCCAGTATGGACTCACATCGTACTCTGCACGGGGAACACGATCGCGAAGTAAAACCCTACTCAGTTGGCCGCTTGTACCTGCAGTTGTCGATCAACTTGGTTACAAGTGACTTGTAGCAGCAAGTATAATTAGGTGGCTCATACAGCAAGTACCCCTGGGACCTCCAACAAAAAGCCCGATGTTGAGAAACCTCCATTCAAGGAAGGTATATTCCGAGCCATTTAGGTTACCTATCCTTACACCCTCAAGCCCTAGACCCTAGAATTCTCAACCCCCAAATCCTCAACGCTTACACCCTGAAACTTAAATGTTGAGAACCTCCCGCATATCCTACATGACCCCATTTTGCCGTAAAATCCCTATGTAATCCTAATTGTTTTGAGAACCCGCCTTATTTGCCTTGATGCAACCCATCAATCCCCTTCTCTTGCCTTGGCTGTGATCTCGGCGGGCTTCTCCCTGAACCGAGCCAAAAACACTTTGAGGGTCAGGGGGGCCTTAAAAGGACTCTAATGGCAACCCCAAAGGAATATACCCTGGTAGGTACCCTGGTAGGTATATTGTTTTCATATTCCTACTATATCCTCGAGGTTCGCTGTTTGTGCAGTCCCCATTAGAGCCCCGTTTGACCAGGGAAACAAATTAGGGCAGGGTGGGTCCTTCAAGGTTAAGGTATAAGGATTTCAAATCCTGGTAATGAGAACCTTGAAATGGAACCCGAATTTTTGGAAAGGCCCATATACGTACGTCTCCACTGGGGATGTAGCGTGCCTAAACCTTGAACCCTAAACCAGAAGACCCTAAAGCCTTGTGACACGCAGCCTGGACGACATGAACCTCCCCAAGCTCCAAACCTTACTTAAAGCGTCCTGAGCCCTGATCCTATGACACTCTGTATCCTTTTACGGGTCGGGTTTAGGGTCTAGGGTTCCTTTACTGGTCGGGTGTATATAAGCCCGGTTTTATTTCATGCAACATGTGTTTTACCATCAATACGGGGTGAGGCCAATCCCCTTGTTGCGTGACCCCGTTTCTGCAGGTCTTGGGCAAGCACGACCCACTTGTGACAGTATTCATAACCCTAAACCTTAAACCCTAAAAGGCTCCCTTAGCTCCGTCTAATTAGTACCGGTATAAATGAGATCTAATAAGAACACATGTATCATGGGTTCTCCTACTACCCCCTCGTTACTTGGAGGGTCAATAGGACTTAGTAGGATAATATAGGGTTTAGGGTTTAGGGTCACTGCGCACCTGTGCAGCACGCGTCGTTTTTGTTATGTTGCATTTGGTGAGCTCAATGTTTTTGACGACCTCAGGCAGGCAGAACATAACATGTTCCAAGGCTTGTTTGACAAGACTGGGGAGCAGGCCAGAGCCTTGAGAAGAACTTCAGGGGGAATGTCGACGATCTCTCCTTAGCAGCAGGCAAAGGCTCGAACGAAACCTTTGCAACACCCGACATTGCCCCTGCCTTCACCCCGATAAACAAGCCGCATGAAGCTTCTGATAACCTGCACCGCGTGGTAGCACGGAAAGACGAATATGCGGCAGATGAAACCCTCGCTATATGCGGGTGATGCACCAGAGACTTGACCTCAAAAGGCGCATGAAACTGCGAAAATACGCGAAGCATGTTGCCCCTTTGCCTGATGAAGAGGTGCTTTCAAACAGGCCGAAGGGAGAGGCTAGTCTGGTGAACTCAGCTGCAGGTTCGAGCCAGGATGCCACCACAAGTCAACATGCAATTTGGGTGGGTCTTGCTGATGCAGATGCAGAATCAAATAGGATAGCACATTTACCTGCATAACGGTCGTAGGCTTCCAAGCATACCAAACTCTGCGTGTTTTTGGCGCGCGGCGAGGTAAGGGAAAGCCTCGTGAACTCAGCAGGTCGCTCAAGTGCAGGGGGGGGAGGGTCGGCACCAGGTGCACATCCCGTTCTGTTCCATCAGCTCGCGTTGCTTTGCCGCCGCACATGCTCGAGCAACTCGCGCTTAAACCCCTTTTTATCTGATCGCTTAAGTTCTGGTTCTGGCAGGCTTGCAGGACAGGCTTGAAGCTGTCAAATATAGTAAGCATGTAAAGTATTAGAACTTGACATGTAACCAAGCAGCTCACAATTCAAGCCCAAGAACTGTCCTCCAGCCTAATATGGGCCCCACTTCCGGCCGATCTATCTCACTTGTCGAAACATCAATCGTGGCAAGGAGGGCAATGACTGCGCGGCCGAGGTTGTTGCTCTGTTGATTGGCGTCCATCCTTGAAGCACCAGCCAGCAAAGTCGCATGTTCAAAACTGAAGTTTACATGTGTGTGTGTGTGCGTAAGCGGATGATCTGCTAGCAACTGTTAGTGGCAGGTAATTACACCCATGCACTTGGCATCTAGTCTGCAAGCCTAGAGATTGCTTCGCTCAGAAATTTACAAGCACACGCAAAAATCATACACAGATCCAGCGGAGTTCGGTCTTCCTTCTGTGACATTCTGAATCAAGAAGCAAAGCGGATTCATGATATAGCGACATAGTTGCCAAGTGAGCGCGAAAATAGGTACGTTCCAACCGAGCATGACCGCCAAACTTGCCGAATGAACGTGACCGCATGTGCTTGCAATGCAGACATGCCAGCAATGGACATGTACTTTTTCACTCAAAAATCGTGCGAAGGAACTCTTCCGCTTGCGGACCCACCCTTCTCATTATTAGGGTTTAGGGTTTCTTGAGGGTTTAGGTAGGGTTTAGGGTTTCTTTGGGGTGTAGGATTTTTCAGGGTTTAGGGTTTCTTTAGGGTCTAGGGTTCCTTTACGAATTAAGGTTTCTTTAGGGTTTAGGGCTTCGTTAGGGTTTAGGTTTCTTTATGAATTAAGGTTTCTTTTTAGGGTTTAGGGTATGGTTAGGGTTTGGTTTAGGGTTTCGTCAGGGTTTAAGGTTTCTTTAGGAATTAGTGTTTCTTTAGGGTTTAGGGTTTGGTTAGGGTTTAGGGTTTCTTGAGGGTTTAGGGTTTCTTTAGGGTCTAGGGTTTCTTTAGGAACTAGGGTTACTTTAGAAATTAGGGTTTTTTTAGGGTTTACGTAAGGTTTGGTTAGGGTTTAGATATCCGATACAGCAGTCTCAAGTTCAGGCCCCGATTCCATTATTGCACAACCCCAGCCCAGCGATCACAAAGGTTCAGGCGAGCTGAAAGCGTGTAGAGACAGATGCTCACATGACAGGCTGCAGTGCACGGAAGGCAAATGGTGCCATGAAGCAAATACGCATGTCCCTGCCTTGCACGGGCACGGCTGCATCTTGGGCCCCTGCAGGACAAGGAAGCAAGGAGAAAACGAGGAGGCAAGAGCTGTGGGGAAGCCACGGAGCTGACACCGTAAGGGAAAACGACGCTCGCCTCGTAGACTTCGATTTTGTCGCCTGAACTCCAGCATCGCGAACTCTGAGCCCAATCCAGTTTTGACAACCCCACCGACCCCAACAGGCGAAGCACTAAAACGTAAGCGCTGCACCCCGGTCTGAGTCCTGGCGCCCATGAAAACGGCGACAACACCGAGCAAGCAGCGATGGAAGTGCGCTCCACCACACAGTGATTAGGGTTTAGGGTTTAGGGGCTGTATGTCAAGCACGGATTTTGCACGAATCCGCTCAGGGGCCGGACTGTTGGGGTTGAAAGGGGCCGAGCTGGAGCGCGGCCTGCCGGCAAGGCTCGGGATTCTTTGCAAGGATGCAAGGTAAGTGCTGCTACTGCGTCACGGTAAACAAGCACAGGAGCCATGACCCAGAGGCCATAAACGTTAGATTGGCTGCAGGCTTGTGATTAAACTTGAACCCGAAACCCTCAACCCAGAGCGCTCCAGATCCTAGGTCTTGGTTTGAGGGTTTGGGCTTTTTGTGGACTGTAAAACCTGCGGAAGGCTTTCGCCTTGACATGGTGTCTGGGCACGCCAGAGATGGCAATCGAAGGCCTTTCTCCCCATCTTTGCTGCTAGCTGAGTGCGCTCAGATGCTGGTATTTCTCGTTGCTCCTTAGAGACAGACAGGCCCCAAGAATTGTGGAAGCTACATGAGGCCTTGGCTGTGTTGCTGCAAAATGTATGAACCCGGCTTTCTTCGATTGGAGCCAAACGTACGGCGAAGAACAAATGATGTGGGCGCAATACCCCCACACTTCCGGCCGCAAAAAAGCGCAGGTCATGTATCTGCAATTTTCTTCAACTCTAATAACCTTTATATTTCATGAAACAGTTCATGCCGTTTCGTAGCACTGGGCCTCGTGTGGAGCAATGGAATGTCGGCCCTTCGTCTTTTTCAATACATGCAAGGCAATTTTCGCGCGACATCATCACGAAGCCTCGGGCTGTTTGCTCACAGGTAGTGCGGCAAATCCCCTCACCTCCTACACCCGGGCCAACCACAAATGCAGCACGTCACATACATGTACAGTCGCTCGCAGAGCACAAACCTCCCAGATTCCACAGTGATCTAACGGCTTTGCACGGAGTGCAATCAAAGAGCTGGCCCACGGAGAACTCGATATTGAAGCTACTGCATTATCCCCGTCTCCATGTCATTTTCAATGTGAGTCTCCATTCTTGAGCCACACAAGCCCTATGTATACCCACGGATCTGTAAGTCCAAGTATAGCTCCGTAAACCTTACACCCTAAACCCTACGCCCTAAACCCTACACCCCCAACCCTAAACCCCAAACCCTACGCCCTAAACCCGTCACCCCCAACCCTAAACCCTAAACCCTACAAGCGCCTCAGGGAAGAAGCCTCCTCTTCCGCCGCCGGCGTGAACTCCCCCGCTTCCTCGGAGGTGTTGAAATCTTGGAGAAATCGGCTTAGAGCCTCAAGGGTGCCTATTAGGGTAATACTAGGGATAATGGAAAAGAAAATGGAAACCCTCGGTCCTTCAAAGGGATATATAGTGTTGTATAGAGGTTATATTGTGGGTTCTATTGGGATAATGGAAAAGAAAATGGAAACTACTATAAGGTTTAGGTTTTAGGGTTAGAGCCTCGAGACCCATTGGGGTACTAACAATGGAGAATCAAATGGAAAAGAACATGAAAATGAAATGGAAACTGGGATTATAGGGTTTATAGGGTGTATATTCGGGTTATCTTGGGGTAATACTGGAATAATGGAAAAGAAAATGGAAACTACTATAATGGGGTTAAGGGTATAGGTTAGGTGGACCCCCTCACCCAGTAATAGTAACTATAAGGGATAATAAGGATTATGTTTGGGTCCTATCATAGTCCTAGTATACCACTATTACAGGGTGGGGGGTCCTCCTAAGGTATCGGCTGTTCTTCGATAGGGTCTAGAGCTTCGGCCTTTGGGTTTAGGGATTTAGGGTTTTGGGTTTTGGGGTCTAGGGCTTTGGGGGACAGGGTTTGAGGGGTTAGGGTATTAATTCGGCTTCTTTGCGCTCTGGACCTGTCGAGCAAGAAGTACTTCGCAACATTGGGTGATCTTCACAGGGACAGCCATGTGAGCTATAGTCTAAACTCCTAGCATCCCCCCTATAATACTCCCCTATATAATCTCCTATTTAACCTCCTTAAGGAGTTTAGACTGCAGCTCAGGTGTCGTCAAAACAGGGCTGCTTCAGCAAGGTCCCTCTGTCATTCCTTCCTAGTCTAGGTAGGAAGATTTCAAAACACGAGCGTTCTCTATAGTTCAGAATTACGCCTAGGTCTAAGATGGCCATGCAAAGGCTTTATGAGGACATTTAGGGTTCAGGCTTTAATCCATGCTCTTTTTGATAAAGCCCCTAGATATCATGTAATTTGTCATGCAAAACTAGGGGTCAAAGATAAGAGGCAGAGGCACTCTTGGAGCAAAAGCCCCTAGATCTAAAGAAAATTATCCCCAAGCCCCTAAAAGATACGGTTCTCCGTTAGTCACTAAGACGCCACCGTAAAAATCAGGAGGAAACTGGGATGACATAGGCATTCGGGGTCTGACTTAGGCAAGATACGTAGGTAGATTAGGAAACGCTAGTGCCATTTACATCGGTAGCGGTAGCGGGCATAAGGGGCCATAGCAAATTGCCAACTTGTTAGTTGGGTGTTTCCCTAGTCACCTGGTTCCTAATCGCCTCCCCCCAATATTACAGCCCCCCATCCCGCAAATATGCACTATTTTCATTGTGGTATAGTGCAACAAATGGGGAATATTCTAACATTAGGGGGTTGGGGGGTTTAACATTAGGGGGAGCGGATTACTTATCCCAGAACCCTAAACCCTAACCCGAAACCCTAAACCCTCCGAGTGTGTTGCAGAACCAAGCGGCTGAAGCCCTCTTCATGTCGGCGACGCAGGAAAACTTCTGCGAAACCTCGGCCAACTTGTACGAGAATTTCAGAGGGGAGGGCAAAATTGTGGGGTACAAGGCACTGTAAACCATATACTCGAATAGCCGAGAGGATTCAGATTAGTTGGACTCCTCCTATACCTGGCGTGAAAATGTCATTCTTAATCATTCCTCAGGGTTGTACTACAGTAAACACGAAAAATCCTAAGAAGACTACGCTTAGGTTCTGGCGGTGCAGACCTCACATCAGTGCTTGACCAGCCTCGGAACACAAACCTTATAGGTCTGGGGTTTAGGGCATTGAGTGATTCAAGCCACCAGTACACGAACACTCAAACAAGCCGCCTATAATGCTTGAAGATCTCTCCAACATTGTGGCTTGCGGTATGCGGGGTCTCCAAACGATCCCAATTTGGGGTCCCTACAAGGGTCTGTACCCACTTTAGGTCACTCCCTCTTGGGTTTAGGGCACATGGGGTTCTGCGAAGCCCTGAATCGTACAACTCCTCAAGAGCAGTTGCTTTCCAGCCAGCACAAAGTATACTAAGAATCCTACTACATGTCCATCTACCGAAGCTTGGAGATAACCCCCCACAGTAGTTTATACAAGGGCTGGTCACAGTCCCATCACATGCTTACTCCGCTCTGACTGAATCCACGCTTGGCATCAAAAGGGTTTTCGTGGTAACGGCTTACAGCCTTATATATATATATGTATATAGTTTCTGTTATCGTCAGCGTGTCGCATCACGCTGGAATCTCACGGAGAGGGTTCACGACGGGGTCGTCAACAAAGGGGGGGTGGTCTCACAGAGACCCTCCCCTAGACCATAAACCCTTCACGGCTTTCCAGAAGAGTATAAAATCTTCTTCAAGGAATACGTAGGGATTGCTTTGAACAATCTCATCTCTTCTTACTTGAGGGGGTTATCTGGTGGAGTGCATGATAGGGTTTAGGTGTTCAGGGTTGGGAATGCAGCGTTCAGGGATTCAGGATTCTGGGTGCCCCGCACATTGGCTGAAGTTCAAAGTCAAGGTTCAAGATTCCTATAACCCATCTATAGCTGGAAATGTTAAAGAAGAATGGCCTTATATTGCAGGTGCTACAATTGGGTTTTGAGTACAGTTACAACTGAGCGGTGCTTTTCCTTCTATCTAAATTCTCACAGCGCAAAAAAGCCTTCCGCAACCCTTCCGCGTCCTTCCGCGGCCAGAGCGTCCTCAAACTTTTGCATCTTGCAAAGTGTTGCTTCCACGAATCTCTGTCCCTTCCAGGAAATATCATCTGCTCGTCAAATACTTCAGGATGAGGATGAGTTGCTGGCGTTTTCTGCTGGCAGCCCGTCGCAGTTGCAACGCTTCACGTGGCCCATGGGCTTCAAAATTGCAGACCGCCTTCCGCGAGCCTTCTGCAAGCGAACCTTCCACAAATTCCCGTCCCAAGCTTCAGAAATTCGAACTGCATCATGTGCCTTGCTGTTGATGCTCGCGATTCCACCCAATTCCGCCCGTACTTCTATACAAGCCCGTAAAACGAGAATCGCAGTCTTCTGCACCACCTGATCTTATGGATTGATTCATAGTTGTTTTTGCTGTGCACCTTCCGCGACCCTTCCGCGAAGCCATCCCCTTCCACGACGCTTTCGCGTCCTCCCATGGCCACAGTCCGGCGCAGATTTTCGATGTTCATCTCAAGTTTTGTGTTGCCAACACAATACCGGAAGACCAGCGGGGAAAAAAAGCTGCTCAATTGATATAGACTTATCCTTAGCCTTACGTATCCTTATCCAACGGTATATAATCCATAATATTTGGCTATAATTGCCCTGAAACTACAGGACCTAAACTCTGGACACGAAACCTTAAACCCTAAATACTAACCCTAGGCCCTGCCCTTGTATACCCAATTTTTTATGATCCTTCCTACACCCCATACACCCTAAACCCGATGTAGCCGTGTAAGCCGCGTAAGCCATGACATAAGCCAGTTTTCCATGTGATTTTCTATTCTCCGTCCTTACGAAATTCTGAATCTCAAATGGAACCCAGTTGTAACTGGTCCAATTAGGGGACTGAAAACGATCTCGCGTAGGTTATAAACCTCCAGTTGCTAACCCCTAAACCCAATTTCCCAATGAAGTACGATCCCAGAAGCTAAAACCCTGAACCCTTAAACTGCCCTAACCTGAAACCCTACCCCGAAAATGCCAACCGAGAAGCAGCCACAGCCAGCTTGTCAAGCGCTAGCGACGGATCTTCGGCGAAACTGGCCTTGCCATAAAACATTGTGTAAGGCTTTCAGGGGTACCCCCTAAAGGATCCAAAAAATGGAACCTCCCCAATATGAACTCATTACTATATTGGGGAAACAAGGAGATTATTGGGGGGTTCCATTTTTTGGATCCTTTAGGGGGTTCTGGGTTAGGGTTGGAGGCTTGGGGTTTGAGTTCTAGGGTATAGGGATCAAAGTCTGCGAGCGCCAGGGGTTCGAAACCACTACTTAGAGGGTGGGCAGGGATCAGAAAGTATACCCCTAGCCCCTGCCAAAACACAAGTGATAAACCAGCTTCCCCCTTTTCTTACTAAATTATAAAAAGTTAAGGAATTCGACTTTTAGGAATAGAGGGACTGGATCGTCTGCGGACTCGCAGATCATGCAAACTGAGGGGCATGAGTGGAAGGTGAGGCAATGTGCATTCACTGGTCAGATTTTAGCCGAAGATGCTGGCCATGATCTTCGTTCTGGTGGAAACCCGCGTTAATGTCCCCGATACTGACTGACATGCAATAAGCGGAAAGGCTAAAAATGAAAGGAGAACAGTGCCATTGGCGTACTCTATATAAACGACACAAAGGGAAGTGACTGCGCAAGACACCTGATCTGAGACCAAAGAAGCTAATGCGTTATGTTCCGACCCCTGCGAAAAAGTGTACGAACCATGCCAAGAAGTCAGGGAGAGACTGGACAACCTTGGCGTATGCCCTAAGTTTGAGTTCGAATCGAGGATTGTCATTGAGGTTCTCGCAGAAAGAGATTGAGAGTTATCATACAGGGACATTACGTGCGACCTTAGAAGAGTCTCCCATCAAACCCATGCTTGAGCGGATAGCTGTAAGGGTTGCAGAGTCAAATGCAGAAGCCTCAATGGCACTTACATTGGGCTGTGAGAGGAAAAAACCCCGAACATCTGAACTTTTGTCAGGAAAGGGGAGGAGGCTGCAAGCCGTCCAGGTAGGGACTCAGGGGGAAGGCCCCCAGCGTCTCCTTGCCTGGGAACTGCACGCTAGGGACTGGGAAGCAGAGGTGGCGAGGCTTGACTGACCCAAGCGAAGGCCAAGGAGGCCGAGGAGATAGCTGCGTCAAGGAAAGGCAGGCATGGCAAGGGGCACGAGAAAGCATCAGGGTGCTGTGAGGCGAGCCCCCGGCCGGCGCAGGCTCGGGCAGGCGCCGAAGCACGGCACGAGCATTTTCACGCTGCAGGACTACAGCAAGGGACTCATAGAGGCGATTGGCTTCCAAGGACACAGGCTCCCCGAAGCAGTGGCGGTGGCCTGTGCAAGCGCCTGCCAGGTTTTGAGGGCAGCAGGTCCCCACCCACCCCGGCTACGGGACGAACTTACCGAGGTGATCCGTCTTCTTCTGCGTGGCGAGGCTCCCCTTGAGTTGGCCCCCCACCTGGCCGGGGCCACCCTTCACGCTTTGCCGAAGGGGGCTGGCGACCTTCGCCCCATCGCCGTTGGTGAAACCTGGCGTCGTCTGGCTGGCAAGTGCCTCTCTGCAGCGTGAGCCCGCCACGCAGCACCTCTGGCCTTTTCAGGTTGGTGTCGCCGTCCCCTTGGGCGCCGAGACCGCCATCCACACAGCCAGGCAGTGGATGCAGCGGAACACCGGCCATGTTGACAAATGCTTCCTGCAGGTGGATTTCCGCAACGCGTTCAACACCATTGATCGGGCGGCCATGCTGCGCCAAGTCCGTTTGCACATGCCGGGGCTTGCGCCATGGGCTGAGTGGTGCTACGACCATCACTCCCGACTTCTCTTCCACGATTTGCCTTTGTCCTCTGAAGCTGGAGTTCAACAAAGCGACCCTCTTGGCCCCTTGCTCTTTGCCTTGGCCGACTCTGCAAGCAGCTGCAGCGGCTGCTCCTGGGCAGCGGCCTGAGCTCACTTTTGCCTTCCTCGACGATGGGTGCCTCGCTGGGGGGTCCCGCCAAGTCGCTGCCGCACTTGCCCGCCTTGCTGCCGCTGGGCGCCAAATCGGTCTTGAGCTCAACCCCAGCAAGTGTGTTCTCACTGTCTGTGCTGGGGCGGACGGCATCGTCGACAGGCGGGCCTTTCCACAGGGCATGCAGGTGAACCAGCACGGGGCAATGAACCTCTTGGGTGCGCCTACCTGCGGCCGTTGCGGTCCCGAACTCCGTCCTCAGGCAGCCCGTCCTGGTCAGAGCGGGGCGGCAAGAGGCCAGGTTTTTCAACCTCAGGATGGAGTCCAGCCGCTTGCGCTCTGGCGGCCAAAACGGACCTGTCACCACCACACGGGCAACCAAGGGCGTGATCGCCAAACCGATCGGCCACCCCATCGCAGAGAGGGCATGCAGCAGCAACAGGTAGGCGCAGGCGGAGCTTGACGAGCACTCGGAAGAGGTCTGGGGCAATGTCCAAGCCAAGCGCCTCGCAGGGCACAGCGTGAAGCCAGGCACCAGCGCGGCTGCCGCTGTAGCAGAAGATTGGCCCCAGGGGCTGCTCAACTACCGCACGGTCTAGCGCCTGCGACAATGGCTGTTGTCGGATGGAAGGCGAGAGATGGTCGGCAGGGAGGAGAGATTGGTTGAGGAGGGCGGTGGCCGTGGCAGCGAGGGGCCAGGCACTGGTGTAGCAGGGGTCGAGACACTGGCAGCGCGGCAGCACTGCGCTCAGAGAAGCGACGCACGCAGCGGCGGCGTGCCGCGCAGCATGTCGCAGCCCGAGAGGGACGCTTGCAGCCAGCCAGGCTTGGCCAGTCAGGGGCCCAGTGCACAGGCGCTCCAAACAAGCGCGGACTTCCGAGTCAAAGTCGCTGGCTGCACCAGCGAGCAGCTGCGGCGGGGTGACTCGTAAGGCGAAGACCATGGGGGTGTAGGCAGCGCAGTGGCGAAGCAGCAGGAGCCCGGTTTGGGGGTCAGGGAGCTCTCCAAGAGCTTGCAGATTTGGTGCGGGTGTAGTCTTCCGTGTAGAGGCCCTGGCCTGCCGATGTGTATGTCCCTCGACTTGGCCGTCACCACAGGGCTGCGCCACGGCGGCCTGCGCCTCTTGGACTCTCGTCAGAGTGAGCCGACGACAGGGCTTCGCGGACGTGGTCACCCCGGAGGCCGGTGGGGCCAGGGGCACTGCCGCGCTTAAAGCCGCGCACGGATTTGATAAAAATTTTGTGAGAGGAAATCTCGGGGACATCCGCCCGCGACGCGTCACCGAAGGACTGCAAGCCGGGACGGGCATGAGGGGCTTGCGGGTGCTTGTCTTGAAGGGCAGCGGCAACTTCGGGCGACTCGGCAAGCAGTGGAGGGTCAACCAGGGCTGCGCATGCACGAGAAAGGTCGCCCTCAGAGGCTAAAGCCTTGCAGCGAGCATGCCGGCGGGCAAGGGCAGCATCGGCATCCTCGTCACTAGGGGCTCCGCGGCGGCGCCGTGCGGCGCCACTCTGCCACAGCTCCTCCCGCTCACCCTCAAGCCACCGTGAAGGACAGCCTTTGGAAGCATGAGGAGCTCACGCCAGGCAAGGAGGGAGTTGCAGGCGGCGACGTTGCTGAGAGCCCGGGC